>JARQOC010000001.1:351435494-351627786 GCA_033576535.1 Allobates femoralis
TTACAATGCATCGGGAGAATTGGTTCTTGCTCTTAGCACAATTAATGACTTTCTAATTGGAGAAACTGAATTGACATCTGTAAAAGATAATTTATTAATATTTTCATGAAAATATTAAAGGGGTGGTTCAAAGGCAAAGGATTTTTCTCCTAATTTCCTAAATTTCCTACTTTAGTCCCATAATTTAAGATATTTTCTAATATACTTGCTTAAAAATGTCCTTCTTTTTCCTTACTATACTATCTAACAGCTACTGTGTATTTTCTTTCTATTCCCTGTCTGATGACCATACGTTTGAGTACCCCAGTGCTCACTAAGATATTCATAGAGTCATCAGGGGAAGAGTTTGCAATCACTGTCACAGTTTCTGCCCCTTCCTGAACTAACTGAAGCATCATCATTGATGCTTGTTTCAGGGGCAGAGCTTTCTCTGCTGTGTCTCTAAGTGCCGTTCTAGTAGAGTGTCTCAATTCCTTACTTTCCTCTGTGTTGTCCCCCCATGCACTGTCTTTGTTGTACAGTGTACAGTGACAACAGTCAGCTTATGAATAGTAATAAGCCAGCATCAGAGTGGTGTCACTTTCCCCTGTAAAGACCAGTGGCAACACCATTGAGGCTGAAGCTAGTCTCCTGCAGCACTGGGTATACAGACATCTATCTGCTGCTGGCATAATATTAATCATAAGCCAACAACAGTTGCTATGCTCATTTCACAGGGCTCGGTGAAAACACTGCACCAGGAAGATGGCACATAATGTTAAGAAAGCACACGGTTGGGGGTTGGCGAGCAGCGATTGAGACACTGCACTTGAAAGACTTTCAAGCACACCACAGTGACAGAAGTCCCTGAAACGAGCATCTTTTATGATGCTTTATTTCAGTAAGAGTCAGAAACCATGACAGTGACTGCAGCCTCTTTTGTGCATAAAAGAACAAATAAATATGCTCCTGAATTAGAACTTAATTAACACGCTTTGCTCAACTATTATAGAGCTCAAGAATGAACCCAATCACAATATAGAGGGCATTCATTAAATGGACTTTGACACATGCTCACTACTGTCTTGCAACAATTCTTAGACTGGCCTTATATTTAATATATTAACCTACAAGGTAAATATTTTAAATACTCCCACATTTAGATATTGCAATAAAAATCTATAAGTAATGATTCTTCTTATCCAAGACAGTTTAAACTTGGTGATTTCCGGATATGTTCACGTTCACCAATCCATAAATGTATTTAATTATCCTAATTTATTATTATGTAAATTAAATACATCATCACGACATGCTAGCAAAAAACTTCAAAAGGTACAGGTTACATCATAGACCCTAAAGCAAGCTACATTAAGAGACATATAATAGAAGTATCTCCAGGAAGAGATTTGTGAAATCAATTTTTTAAAGGGAATCAGTCACCAGGTTTTTGCCTGGAAAATGTAGGAAACCCTAATTCCAGCAATGTATTCCTTATTTTACTGGGTGCTGTTGTTTAAACACAACCAGAGTTCTTAAATTTAGCATGAAACAGAGCTCCGAAAGCTAACCCCATCCACATCATAGGTTTGTGTCTACATTGTCTTTGACAGTGAGCTTTATATAAGTGGAGTGGACGTGGTCATACAATAACTCACAAGCCCTGTAGTCTTGTTAGTGATAATCTAATGATGATAAAACCTTCATTATGTGAAAACAAAAGCACACAGCCTGATAAGTGAAATCGCTAAATTCAGTTTATTAACCTCTACATCATGATGTCCTTAGATTACATAGCAAAAACTTGCTAACTCCATTAAAAGCTGGTTATATGGTACATTAGTTTTTAGTTTACATTAGGACATATTTGTAGCATATGGCTACTATTTAAAGTGGTATGAAAAAGTGTTTGCCCCTTTTCCTCATTCCTTATTCTTTTGCATGTTTATCACACTCAAATGTTTTAGACAATTAAACAAATTTAAAGGGAACCTGTCACCTAGTTTAGAGACCCTAACCTATCACTATTTGTCCCGGCAGCTTCCTACCATCCTAGTCTGATCTAATAGTGAATTATAAATGTAGAGAAAAGCAATTTATAGACTTACATGCCCTCAGATGTGCAGGCATTCCAGAAAGCTGGCAGACAGGTGGGCAGTCTCTCAGGGTCCAAGTTGGTGTAAGTTATTCTGTATAGAAAATGAATACTCATAAGTATTATGGCTAGCAATTTTAACGATGGTCTCTCGGGCCAAAGGAGGAGACGGATCCCTCCATTGTGAGGCAATGGTGTTGTTTGAGGCAAGCAAATGGATAATTAAATGCCTATGCTGTTTAGGAAGGTCACTATTCCAACAAGAAGTAATGTCAACTTCAGATTTTGACAAACCTTCAACCCTGTAACATCACAAATTAGCCTTTGGATCTACACCCCCATAACATATGGGACAAAGTTCCCACACACCCACAACCTCTCTAACATACAGAAGAGTTCTGGTCTTGAATAAGGCTAGGGTCACACTTGCATGCGTTTTTTATGGTGCTTTTTGGCAGGCTGCGTTTTTGCATGCGTTTTTGCTGATAGGTGTGGGGCACCCTTAAAAAACGCATGCACAAACACATGTACCATTTAGTGCCATATTAAAATGCATGCGTTTCCCATAGGGCATCATGTTAAAAAAATGCATGTGTTTTTGGAAAAGCATAAAAAAATGCTGCTTGCAGTATTTTTTGGTGCTGAGCCAAAAACGCATCCCAAAATTGCATGCTACATTCAGACATGCGTTTTTGGTATTGGGGCATGCGTTTTTGGCATGGGGGCCTATGGGTGCATTTTTGCATGCGTTTTCATAAAACACAAGTCTCAAAAACGCATGTAAAATCTGTAAGTGTGACCCTAGCCTAAGATCTAGTCTAACGGCGGTGACTTAGTTATCAATGTATTGCCATCACAAATAACTTAAAGGGATCATCTGGTTAAAACAAAATATCATCTATCTGCAATATCAGTGACAATTTTTTGATCCCTGGGTAACTGACCACTGACACCAGAATCCTCTAGTAGAATATTGAAGCTTTATCCTTGTTAGAATGGATCATTCGGACATTTGGGACCATAGTGAATGGGTGAAGTGGTGATCTGGCATCTGTAACACAGTGCCATCTCGTAACAGAGATAAAAATACCATATTAGGGAAATCCAAGGTCTGTAGACAGCTATGGGTACCAGTGGTAGCACCATCCACTTATAAGTAAGTTAGGCAAAATCTTGTTTGAACTGGACAATCAGTTAAAGCCATTTTATATCCTTTAATCATTTCACTCTCAAAGATCAAAATCCAAATCTTGACTTTATTGTATACATAATAACGTGATGGGTAGTCTGTTTAACACCTATATCATTGATTAATTAAAATTTAAAATTGGTTTTCATTTATCATCTAAAATATGAAAAGATAGAAAAGCAGAATTTAAATTCCTCTAATAGTAAAGCCCTTGCTACAGCAAATAGCTGTCCTTTTATTATCACAATTTCAGTTGTGTTAATAAAGTAGCTCTTTAAAAAAGACCAGAAGCCTATTGCTAACATAATCTATCACAAGATTCTGTCTGCCCGATGATTGAGGAAGCAAAGTTTTCCTGTGAAAAGCATTATGACGTGCTTGGTCATCTATTCTACACCTGCCAGGGGGGAATAACTTCAGCTTCATGTCTTCTTTCATGGCTAAGGACAAATTTTGGCAAGAGGCTGCTTTGTGCTATTGAAGTGGCAAATTTACACTGAGATATCATATTGGATAATTCAATGAATAGAACCTCTATAAGGGTGCTTTCACATCAGCGGTTTTCGCAGATCGCGGCAGTTGCGGTGAAAAAAACGCAACTGACGCGATTACTGCATAGCCGCTGCACTTGAGGCACAGTTGCGGCAAGCCCCATACAATGTCTATGCGGGCTTGCGGCAGGTGCGGCAAGTGCGGTATTGGCACTTGCGGCAGGTGCGGCCGTGAAAAAAAAAGCGGTCAGCCGCGTTTTTTTCGCGGCCGCACCTGCCACAAGTGCCGACACCGCACTTGCCGCACCTGCTGGAAGCCCCATACACATTTCATGGGGCTTGCCGCAACTGTGCCGCAAGTGCAGTGGTTATGCGGTAATCGCGGCAGTTGCGGTTTTTTTCACCGCAACTGCCGCGATCGGCGAAAAGCGCTGATGTGAAAGGGGCCTAAGAGAACATTACAAACATTACATTATGTTCTTTTACAAATTTATAGTTTTACACATTTAGTAAATTATGAAATAAGTTAATTAACCTGGTACATTATTTTCTCAGCATGTAATTGTCACGGTAAGACCGAAGAGTGCTACTATGATCAAGAAGTGGCTAATAAGAATCTGAGCTTGAATATTAACGGAGTCTACAATGGAGGAGGAGTTTGTATCAACTGTACTGAGAACACTGCTGGAATAAACTGTGAGACCTGTATAGATGGCTTTTACCGACCACAATGGTACAGTATTATATTTAATTTGATCAAATTGTTACATTATATTGCAAATCATTGTCATGTGATAGATGGTAGTAGCATATCTGGTCTCATAATACTGGTAGCTCAAAATCTCAAGTTACTCAGGGGAAGGTTTGAGAATGTTTTTTCATTTTACCCCTAAAATTAATTTTATATATTATAGTTTATGATACACTGGAACACACAGTATTATATAAATTATAAATGCTCAGACCATCTCAGAGTATTGTTTTTATTATTAAGCAATAAAGTATGTTTCTCCTTCCCTTATTGATTCTCACATGAGACAATCAATAATAAGAGATAAGTTAAAAGGGAACTCCAAAACCTTTTAGTACAGTTCCCGCCCTGCTACACGATGAAACAGAGCTGTACACTGCAGTTCTAGGATCTACAGATCTGTTATAAATCGATAAAATCATACCTACTCCTCAGCTCTGACCCCCACCTCTGACCGAGAATCTTCAGTCTAGCAGCTTCATGTAGGAGCAAAAAAGCATGAGGTGTGTTGGGGTTGTGGATGCAGGGAGCTGCAGGATCAGCCTACATTACAGTGAGGAGTGATGATAATGATGATCCATTGAAAGTTGGAAGGATCGTAAGCTACCATGTTCCTATGGGGCAGACGATGCAGAGCTGAATTGATCAATGTAATAATTTGCATCTGCTCTTAGCCTCACAATAACATTACACATTATGCGTCATCATGCAACAGAGGATCCCAGCGTGTATCGATATCTGCTTGGTGACATAATTGCTATTTCAAGCCTGGACCCCCCTGTCACATAGAATGGTATATCAGGGACATCATTGTATGTTTGAGCCACCCTTGCCCTTCTCTGGACCAGCCATAGGCTATAACCCCCTCACCTCCATCCAGGGACCAGGATAGTAACAGCAGCTCCACCCAGGCATTGGAATAGGAACAGCAACTTCAAGGAAAAGATAGCTTCTGAAAATCAGTTCACAGCTCACAGGTCAAAGAGTAAATAAACACTTTCAGCAACACCAGCTGATGGGTAATGGGATTATTTAAAAGGTGGGGGAGTGCACAGTGACGTCCCTACGGCCCACCTGACACAAACATTAGCAGCTCACCTGGAGAGCCACAGCCACCTTATACCATTGACAGCTAATAAACATATTTTAACTACCGCAGAGTAAGTCACAGAGACTGTAGAGCAGACAAAACGTGACATGGCTTCCTCATACTGTGATGGGAACTCAGGCTCAGATATGACATCAGAATATGCAATATGCACGTGCAGAAATGTACTGGGTTTCATCAGAGCCATAGATCTCAGGACTAGTGTGAGAGACCAGGGGATTTCAGTGCTCACTGCAGTGATAAGAAAATGCAATGAGGACTGGACGGGTGATAGTGGGAAATTTTGGGGTCATAGAGGTGAGTGGCAAGGTGAGTTTAAGTATGTTTCTTTATGTTTTAACCCATGACATTTTATGGTTCTGAAAAATGGCATCTGAATCAAGAAGGTATGTTTTACAAAAAAAAACTCATATTATGGCTAATGCAGATTTTTCTAATATTCAAATGGAATTCAAATCCACTAGAATTTAATTGATAATCTCTAATCATGACGCAAAATTTAAATATTGAGTCATGACAAGGAGAGTCCCCAGATCCCAATCTAACTGAGGATCTGGTCAGTCCACAAAAAGTGGGTGTACAAACAAAACTATAGAAATTGTGATAAATTCTAATAATTTCTTAGGCAGAAATGTGTTGCCATCAGTCAGGATGTGACCCAGAAGCTAATAACAAGCATGACAAGGAGATATGCAAAAGTTATAAAAAAATAAGGGTCGACACTGAAAATATTGAATCCTTGTAAAAATGTAATGTGTTTGTCAATAAAAGTTTCAAAAACATGAATATAGTTATATAATATATAGTTAAACATCAGGAAGGGTGGTTTCACACTTGCGTTACATCCTGATCAAGCTGAAAATGGGTGCATTTGCATCTGTTATCGCATGTGAAAACACATGCAAATACAGGTTGTTTTTTGCCTGATCAGGCAGAGGAACAATCAAAAAAAATGCTGTGATTGCATCGGTTTTGCATCCTTTTTTGTCCTGATCCGTCTTTGTCTTTTTCCCAAAGACATTGCATTTTGTGTAGGATTTAGTAGTACTGCTGGTCCAAAGAGAGAGAGAGAGAGAGAGAGAAAGAGAGAGACAGAGAGAGTGAGAGAGACTTTGGGCATGTGCAGTGACAAAACCGCATCAGGATGGATGGATCTGTCCCGGATGGACCTGGACACCATTTTACCCAATCTATTTGCTCACGCATACAGCTAGATTTGCATGCATCAGGATTTTTGTCATTCCGCAAAAATCCAACATTCTGCATTCGAGGAGGAGATGAAAACGACGCAGTGGTGTGGATCCACCGAAATCCTGATGCCACCTGATGTCCCTACGGCCCTATGATAAGTATAGGGACACATGCCTAATCAGGATGCTTTATGATTTGGCGGATAATGGCGCAAGACAAAAATATTCAGGTGTGAAACCATCCTAAGAAAGGCATACAATATGTGCAGAATTATTAGGCAAGTTGTATTGTAGAGGATTAATTTTATTATTGATCAACAACTATGTTCTCAATCAACCCAAAAGACTCAAATATCAAAGCTTAATATTTTTGGAAGTTGGAGTGGGTTCTTTTAGATATGGCTATCTTATGAGGAAATCTGTTGGTGCAGGTAACTATTACTGTGCAGAATTATTAGACAACTTATTAAAAACCAAATATATTCCCATCTCACTTGTTTATTTTCACCAGGTAAACCAATATAACTGCACAAAATTTAGAAGTAAACATTTCTGACATGCAAAAACAAAACCCCAAAAAATTAGTGACCAATAAAGCCACCTTACTTTATGATGACACTCAACAGCCTTCCATCCATAGATTCTGTCAGTTGCTTGATCTGTTTATGATCAACATTGTGTGCAGCAGCAACCACAGCCTCACAAACACTGTTCCGAGAGGTGTACTGTTTTCCCTCCCTGTAGATCTCACATTTTAGGAGGGACCATAGGTTCTCTATGGGGCTCAGATCAGGTGAACAAGGGGGCCATGTCATTATTTTTTCTTCTTTTAGACCTTTACTGGCCAGCCACGCTGTAGAGTAGTTGGATGCATGTGATGGAGCATTGTCCTGCATGAAAATCATCTTTTTCTTGAACGATACTGACTTCTTCCTGTACTGCTGCTTGAAGAATTTGTCTTCCATAAACTGGCAGTAGGTCCGGGAGTTTAGCTTCACTCCATCCTCAACCGAAAAGGTCCCACAAGTTCATCTTTGATGATACCAGCCCATACCAGTACCCACCTTGCTGGTGTCTGAGTCAGAGTGGAGCTCTCTGCCCTTTACTGATCCAACCTCTGGCCCATCCATCTGGCCCATCAAGAGTCACTCTCATTTCATCAGTCCATAAAACCTTTGAAAAATCAGTCTTAAGCTATTTCTTTGCCCAGTCTTCACGTTTTATCCTATGTTTCTTGTTCAAAGGTGGTCGTTTATCTGTCTTTCTTACCATGATCATGTCCCTGAGTATTGCACACCTTGTGCTTTTTGATACTCCAGTAACGTTGTAGCTCTGAAATATTGCAAAACTGGTGGCAAATGGCATCTTGGCAGTTTCACACTTGATTTTCCACAATTCATGGGCAGTTATTTTGCGCTGTTTTTGCCCAATGCACTTCTTGCAACCCTGTTGGCTATTTGCAATGAAACACTTGATTGCTTGGTGATCACGCATCAAAAGTTTGGCAATTTCGAAACTGCTGCAGCCCTCTGCAAGACATCTCACAATTGTGTACTTTTCAGAGCCCGTCAAATCTCTTTTCTGACCCATTTTGCCTAAGGAAAGGCATTTGCCTAATAATTAAGCACACCTTATATAGGGTGTTGATGTCATCACACCACACCCCTCCTCATTACAGAGATGCACATCACCTGATTTACTTAATTGGTAGTTAGCTCTCAAGCCTACACAGCTTGGAGTAGGAATGTATAGTAGTATGTATAAAAAGTATCATGTGATTAAAATACTAATTTGCCTAATAATTCTGCACACAGTGTATATCTGACTGAAAGATCTAAAATCATTGAAGCAAAAAAATTTGTTAAAAACAAAATTTGTATATGTTTCAAAACTTTTGGCCATAAATGTAGTTTTTCCCATATAGTGGTTATATATTTGATTTTCATATAAAATCAATACAATTTCTGACTTTAGTTGAGGCATCTTCACACTACTATTATTAATTTCCTAATACTTTGTTTAGAACAATCAGACATTTCATGATAATGACATATTTTGTTTGTCTTATTAGCTGTATCCAAGCCACCCTAACCCTTGCCGGCCATGTGATTGTGATCCAATAGGCTCAATCAACAATCTATGTGTCAAAGACTCAAAAGAAGCTACTCAAGGTAATAACTTACAGGAGTTTTATTGTAAATGCTACAATCAAAAAGAGTTAAAAACAATTTTTTATTATTATTATACACTATATTTATTTCTCATCACTAATACTGCATATGATGTACAATTTGTACTTACCAGCTTGAAATGAAATGTCAAATTACTGAGAATTAAGAACAGCCTGGCTGTCCCATAGTGACGGTAGATGTGGTCTCAATCAACACTGCTCCTGGCTGCGTTCCAACACTTGAACCAAAGAACCTTAATCTTCTATTGAATATTAATTTGACATAAAAACAGAACCAAAAGAGATTAGTTAAAAGGGGTTCTTTGAGTAAAGCCGTATTCATACAATCCAAAAAGTCCCACTAGAGACAATGGGGTGGTTATAAAATTCTACAATCTTTATGGAAGAGCTTAAAATAAGCATAACAACATTGTACTAAAGATAAATAACAATGGAAACACTGAATTAAGTACTTCAGCCTCATTAGGAATTTATAGCAGTTCAGATGGAGATCAGTGCCTCGCGGCTCACTGAGGAGACAGGTAGCACAACCAGTGTATCACCGAAATAGGACATAAAAACAGAGAAAAAACTCACCAAAAACTTACCAGGTCCCCTGAGAGGCAACACAGGTGTCTGTATACCGGTGCTCAATCACCTGCAACCCACAGTGGGGGCGGTTGTGGCACCAGCGTCCGGCCATGCTGTCAGGAAGGTGACTGGTGGCATTTAAAGACACAAGGTTACCATAGGGCTCTGCCACTCACCATGCATGCAAGGCATAGTGTCAGAGCAGCCTATTGGTCATGCCCTGCTATTAGGTCAGGCGGGCTGCTCCGCACTGATTACATGCCTCACAAAATGACAAATGCCCCCCAGAGGGCCCAGTCTCAAACTGCAGATAAAAAAGGTGCAATAAATACTAAGGATGAAATTAGGGGAGACAACCTATATATTGATTACATAGCCTTGTATACAAGATAGTCAGGTTATCTGCTTTTAATTGTACATAGTCTTTGACTTTGACTAAATTTTTGACACTCTCTGTCCCTCATATGTGGGTTATCGGCTACCTTCGGTTTTGTGGACATGACAGTAGTGGCTTAATTTATATTTCAACGCTGGGATTATCATACCCTACTAGATGCAGTCATCCAAATTGGTTGATGTTTCTGATTTTTCTGATTTCGCTCTGATCATTTGAAAGTGTATTGTATTTTTCTGCGCAAATCTTACGATTATTATAAATGATTAGAGATGCAGGGAAATCTCACCTACTATTAACTCTTTCTATTCCTTTTTCTGACTTCAAGCTTGCTTCTTTCTGCTCTCATTTCTTCTCTTTTTCTTCTATTACATCCAGACTGTGTCTACATACCTACTATGATTTAGAATGTCATGACAAGTACCCTACCTTTGATACACTGGTGGTGCTACCTGTCTCCTCAGTAAGCCATGAGATACTGATCTCCATCTGTACTGCTATAAACTCCTAATGAGGCTGAAGTACCATACTTTTTTCTATTTGTTTCCATTGTTATTTGTCTTTAGTGTAATGTCGTTATGCTTATTTTAAGCTCTTTAATAAAGATTGTAGAATTTTATCCTCACCCCATTGTCTCTGGTGGGACTTTTTGGTAATGAGTTGATGCAGGGGTAGTTGACCCTATTGTTTATTAGATCAATCTACGTATTCCTACAATCCATAAAGCAAAAAACATTCTCGGACTGGAAGACTCAGGTCTTCCTACCTGAGTTAACTGCTTCATATATAATAATAATAATAATAATAATAATAATATAATATACATTACTTATATAGAACCATCAGTTCCATAGTGCTTTACATACATCAGCAACACTGTCTACATCATTACAATCTAAATTCCCTATTAGTATGCTTTTGGAGTGTTGGAGGACACCAAAGTGCCTAGAAGAAACTCATGAAAACATCGAGAGAAAATACAATCTACTTACAGATGCTGCCCTTTGTGCACTCTAAACCCAGGACCCCGTCGCTGCATAACAGCAGTGCTAACCACTGATCCATCATGCCACTCGACCTATAAAGTGGTTAGATCAGGTCAGAACACTCTGTGGTCTGGCCAGGTCTTGTCTTTCATCATGAGAATGGTCCACATTTGACTGATGCTGGCCTTATGCAATAACTGTTAAATGAATAAACATTAATATTTGAGACAGAGAGGAGAATGTTTGCATTTACCCATCTCAATGGATCTCCATATACATGGCATTACAATAAAGACAGTTATTTGGGTGAGCATAGGAAAACCAGCAAATTCTTCCCAAATAGCATTATACTCGAATTCTCAAAAAACAACTAGAAATTACCAGAGTAGCAATCTGAATTTATTATTGTCACCACTACTACACTAAACCATCAGGAAATGTTAAGAAAAAAAAAAACCTTTCTTTTGCTCAGAATACCTGTTAATTTACAATAAACCCTATAATTGCCCTACATTTCCAGGGATTAAACTAATAACCCCATCACCTTTGTAACCCCCTAAGAGTTTAATGATTAACCTTCTTAGAGCAACAAAGACTTCTCCATTAGCCCCTTAACGACTTATGACATACTATGTCCATCATAAGTCATCTCTCTGACTTTGATGTGGGCTCACACGCTGGGCCATCAACTTTGATTTCAGATGATGGCTGAATTATTCAACCATCACATGCCCATGGTTGTTAACTTGTTAAACGCTGCTGTCAATCTCTTACAGTAGCATGTAACATACACTGGTAGGGGGCACACTATTCTAATCTCTCATTGGCATGATTATAGTGTAATCGTGGGACGGCAATGGGTTGCCATGTGAGTCGGTTGACAGGGTAGGGGGTACTCGGATACCGGACAGGTTGCTGCTTCAGTGGGGTTCACAGCTGGTTGGATCCTGGTCCCATGCCCTGGACACTCAATGGCAGATGGCGGAAATTATTTGGTGATGAGGGATTATTATACGTGATGCCACCTGTGGTACCTGTAATGTAGTTATCAGCACTGCAGCCAGCCACTGAGGCAATGGTGATACAGCTTTGGTATTACAGCTCCCCACAGGCCAAGCTTTTACCTCAGGGCAGTGGGATGAATGAGGGAGTAGTAGTCATTACCTCTCAGGTGTTGTTGAGATCTTTTAGGCGACGGATTAACTAGAGACAGAGTCCAGCACGTAATATAGCACGTAATGAGCAGGTGACTGTCCTGCACCACGATGTGCTCTCTACATCAAAACTGTGACTAACAACTGACCAGCATGGGATGAGGTGTGGGGACCCATGTCATTGGTCCCTGCTCTCAGACTGCTGTGTTCAATCAGTCAATTTGAATGAACAATCAAACCTTGATCATGCAGGAAAGTGCTGAATAACAGAACTTCCCATCACTATCACTGCTGAAACTTGGCACAGCTGATAGCTGAGTTCCTGCAGTAACAGCCAGGGCCGGCATGCTTGCCACCACTGTCTGAAACAAGGATTAAAAGGGTTTTTCACTAATAGACAACCCCTTGAATGTGCCAGTGTCTCTTTTGATTGCCCCTATTGTGCACATTAAATTATATATCGGAATATTTTTTAAAATTTGTTTAACATTGTCTATAGTTTTTTTTTCTTAAATTGTTTTAATAGTGTAATAATATAACCATGTTAAGTTTGAATATACTGAACATTTTAATCTAGTATATTCAATGTAAATACTCCCCTAAAATGAGAAATGTATTCTAGGAATGATACTGTACCTTCACTGGCTAACCAGAAAAATTATAAAAATTATATTTTATATTGTACTTCGAAACTAATACATTAGGCATTAGTATTGTTTATTTGTACAGCACCATGGTGCTCTACCTGCGAAAGGGTTGCATATATTAACCTACATCAAATTAAAATTAATGATAAACTTGTAGAGATCGGGATAGGACTCTGCCTCATGGACTTATATTCTACAGGGTAATGGAAAAGGAGACAGTAGGTCAAACAAACTAAATATTGAGCTTCCGTTCACACTAGAAACCGAGACAGAGAAAATAAAAGATGGTTTTTAAGAGAAAGCTGATGAGGCACTTCCTACACGATGTGCTGATTTAACTGGAAAATCACCATTTAAAGTAGATTTGTTAATAATCCACAAATGTAAACCTTGTACTATCCCAACCAGTTAGCAATTGCACATTTGACATTCATTATACTGCACTTCTGCTATTCACTAAGTAGCACTTTTTTGCTGAGAACTCTCTTTAAATGAACAGTAAAACAAACTGCAATCTGCATCAGGCAGAACATTGAATCTGTTTATACTAAAATTGACCTCTTATAATAAAATGGGAATAATTCCATGATTTTATATTGGATGAAAATGGCTCATTTTCTTTAAATATTATAAAATGTTATAAACATGTAGGTGCTGAAATAAGTGTTGAGGCATCGATTACAGTAGTATAATTTGCAAATCACAAGTTACACATAAGTTATATATTGCATGCCTGCTTTATCTATGCATGTTTTAGGATAAACAGTTCATTCGTAGAAAATTGGATGTCAGATACAGTTGCAAACTAATCTCCTATAATAATAACAACCCATCCTGGCTTTTTAATAGAACAGTGAAATTGTAATACATTTTATGGATATTCTTGTAGACTAAATTTAAATGCACAGCTGGCATATTCATTGCCCCTCTTATAAATGTTCTGTATTTATCTGCTGCCATATTTTTGAGGGCGCTATAAACATTCTTGGCTATTATCTGCTTTAAAACTGAAGATGAATTATTTCTCTATCTGTGAGCTCTGAAGATGGCCGAATTTGGACTAAAAAGCAACCTGGCACAAAAAAATTCAACAGGTCACATACAATGAGTGTTCTCAACCCAAATTCCAGGTGAAGAATCAGCAATTTACCTAGCTGGGGGGACCCATGCCTAATGCAGCAGCCAAAAATATAATTAATATAGAGCGATGTAAATAAATGAGGTGGTGCAGCATAATGCTTCACAAGCATATCTCCTCTTTACCCTCTCTTTTACTGCCATTCAAGGAGTCACTTCAAATGATGATTCAATTAGGAGTGGAGGTGACTAAAGTCTCTTTTACTGGACCACTTGCTTATGGAAACATTGTTCTGTCATCTAAGCCTAACTAACTGCCCTAAAATAAGACACTCTCTTATCTTTTTGCTCCAAAAAATGCACTATGCCTTATTTTCAGGGATGCTTTAATTTTCCATCATCTTTCTCCAAGCCCCAATATTCCCATGCAGCCCCCAATATCCCACCATCACCTTACAGCCCCAATATCCCTACCATCACCTTACAGCCCCCAATATCCCATGCAATATCACCCCTCGTCTTATTTTAGGGAAACAGGGTAGCTATCTTCTTTTGAAACAAAAATAAAGAAAAACTGCACTTGAGCCAGGACACAATGCGAATGGGTCTGTAGGACTGCATTCACGCCACCACATAACTAGACCACAGAAAAAACAGTATAACAAATGTGTGGAAGTACACTGCTATAAAAAGGTAATAATAAAAAGCAAGTGCTTAGTAAAAAACAGCATAAAAACAGGTACTTAGTTAATATGTTTTTTGCAAAAAAAATATGAAAGCCGTTCTACCTTGCCACAGTGACCCTTATCAGAACGGGCCTATCTAACTAATTTAAAACCTGATCCTGTATGAATATACCTCATGGATGCAGGGTGAAGACGGGCCAGAGTCCAATATGGACACAGTGCAGCAGACAGCACTCTAAGTCTGTGTACTCATCGAGATCTCTGTTGGCACTGCCTCTCCTGGGTATTACGTATTATTGTTGTCATAGGTCAATATTCATTTTTCCATTGAAGTGTACATGACAGACACTCAAGTCTAGTGCATTGTGAAGCAGGTTGGATTTTAAAAGCACATACTTTTGTACTCTTACAAATAAAAAAAAACCTCATTTCATCATCAAGGTATGCACATTATGGCACTTGGTCTATGATATGATATGCTCCTTTTAGAATTGTGTTTTGTACACTCAAAGAGGACAGGTGAGGAGGGGAGACAACCACACAGGCAGGGTGTGGCACAGAGAGGCAGGATGTGGTAAAGAGAGGCAGGGGCGGAACTAGGGATGGGCGAATCTACTCGCTAGGACTCGTTACTCGGCGAGTAGTAAGGCACTCGCAGGACTCGTACTCTGCGAGTTTCCCAGTGATTACTCGCACGAGTCCAATGCAAATCAATGGCAAACGCTGACAAAACTAGGATTGCCATTGTTTGCATTAGACTCGGCTACTGTGCCAGTGATAGCAGGAAACTCGCAAATAACTGCTGTTACATTGCGAGCCGAGTCCAGCTGTCTTCTCTGTGCAGCTCCAGGGTCCTAGAGCCCGCCTGCTCACAGAGATGATGTAGCAGAGCTGAGATTGTTCTCAGTCTGCTCATTCCCTGTGCATAGACATCTATATCTATGCACAGGGGATGTAGCAGAGAGGACATCGCGTTTTGGACTACGTCGGACGAAAGAGGATTTTTTTAATTAAAGATGGAGTCCGTAATGGCTTTTTTTTTATTTCAATAAAAATTTTTGTCTGTGTTTTTTTAACCCTTTATTGGAGATTCTTAGTGGCCGGGTCAAACCTGGCCTGACATTAAGAATCTCGGGCTTAATACCAGCTTGTATAACAAAGCTGGTATTAACCCCTTTATTACCCAGCGTGCCACCGCCACCAGGGCCGCTGGAAGAGCGGGGTTCAGCGCCAGAGGATGGCGCTTCAATGAACGCGCCATCTTCTGGGGCGGCTGCGGGCTGCAATTTGCAGCGGTGGGTGCCCAGAAAGCTTGGGCCTCCCTGCGCTGCGGATTCCAGCCCCAGCTGCTTAGCTGTACTGGCTAGACATAGAAATTGCGCGGAGCCCCACGCATTTTTTTTTATTATTTCATGAAATTCATGAAATAATAAAAAAAAAGGGCTCCCCTATATTCTTGTGTCTGGCCAGGAACAAATAGGCACCTGGGGGTTGGGGGCAGCCCGTCGCTGCCTGCTGGATTCGGCTGGTTACAGAAATACGGCGAAGCCCACGTCAAATTTTTTCTGACAAATCCATAAAACAATATAAATAAAAGGGACTGCATCTTTATTAACCCCTGGACCATGGGCGAGGGGTTAATAAAGATGCAGTCCCTTTTTTAGGATTGTTTTATTGATTTTTCAGAAAAAAAATGACGTGGGCTTCACCGTATTTCTGGAACCAGCCGGATCCAGCAGGCTAGTGACGGGCTGCCCCTAACCCCCAGGTGCCTATTTGTACCTGGCCGGACACAAGAATATAGGGGAGCCCTTTTTTTTTATTATTTCATGAATTTCATGAAATAATAAAAAAAAAATGCGTGGGGCTCCGTGCAATTTCTATGTCTAGCCAGGTACAGCTAAGCAGCTGGGGGCTGTAATCCGCAGCGCAGGGAGGCCCAAGCTTTCTGGGCACCCCCCGCTGCAAATTGCAGCCCGCAGCCACCCCAGAAGATGGCGCATTAATTGAAGCGCCATCCTCTGGCGCTGAACCCTGGTCTTCCAGTGGCCCTGGTGGCGGGTGGCTCACTGGGTAATAATGAGGTTAAGGCCAGCTTTGTATTATCAGCTGGCCCTAAGCCCGAAATTTATGGCGGTCACGCCAATATTAGACATGACCGCCATGAATTTCTATTAAATTGTTTTAAAAAAAACACAACACAGAGAAATTTTTTTTATTAGAAATAAAAAAAAAAGCCATTAGGGACTCCATCTTTATTTAAAAAAATCCTCTTCCGTCCGATGTAGTCCAAAACGCGATGTCCTCTCTGCTACATCCCTGTGCGTAGATATAGATGTCTATGCACAGGGAGTGAGCAGACTGAGAACAATCTCAGCTCAGCTACATCATCTCTGTACACAGGGAGAGCAGGCGGGCTCTAGGACCCTGGAGCTGCGGCAGCCCGCAGGACCCGAGCCCGGCACAGAGCAGACAGCCGGACTCGTTACTGTGCGAGTTTCCCTGCGATTACTTGCACAGTAACGGGTCCAATGCAAGTCAATGGCAATCCTAGTTTTGTCAGAGTCTTAGACTCTGACAAAACTAGGATTGCCATTGATTTGCATTGGACTCGTTACTGTGCGAGTAATTGCTGGGAAACTCCCAGAGTACCGAGTCCTGCGAGTCCCTTACTACTCGCTGAGTAACGAGTCCTAGCGAGTAGACTCGCCCATCCCTAGTTAAAACTCTATTAAGTTTAGTAGTAAAGTGAGTGCAGCACTGACTATAGCCCAGCTTGTTGAAAGTTTTACACTAAAAATAAAATGTAAACCTTTGTTAAAATGTTCCTTATTCTTTCAATCTAGATTTGTTACCCGGATCCTGTTATTGCAAACCTGGCTATGCAGGGGAAAAATGTGACCAGTGTGACCTAGGATACAAGGGATATCCAGATTGTGTACAATGCAGCTGCAGTGTTTCAGGCAGCATAAATGAGGATCCATGTGTTGATCCATGTTTTTGCAAGGTATCTACTTAATGTCTGTAAAAATGCTTTTATTAATCATAATATAACATGTTTAAAGAGATTATGTGGGAATTTGAAAAAAATTCTGACCACAAGAAAATCACTAAAATAGTCTATAAAGTCCATAATTTATATTTACTTATTAAATACAGTATCAGTGCTCCAGTAGTCTCTGGCCTCTTTGCTTTCTTTAATAACTTTTACTAAATGTTAAATATTGTCTATAAGTAGAAACTAAACACATAATTTTATTTACATGTATTAATGATACAGTGGATACAGTGCTCCTAGGTAGTTCTTGAATAAAAGCCTTTTCATTTGCTTTCTTTTATAAAGTATAATCTGCCATGGTTGAATTAGTGATAAACACTACTTAAAATAGCAGCTAGAAATCAACTTGAACTGATAACAAATAAAAACAGCAATTAATTTATAGGTAACATGTTGAATAAATATTGCTCATGACTATGTGTCATTTATGCAAGATTCAATTTCTTTTAAAAAAATTTTGGAAGTAAAAACTGCATTTTTAATACATTGCTTTTTTTAACTTATAGGTGCAATAATCAGATTATGTCTCATATTGTGAATTAGTGGGAAACTGACTCTGAAAATTTAGCGGAGCTAGAAGAGTAGCAATTGGAACTTGTAGACTGAAAATAGAAAGAAAAACTTAATTTATAGTAATTTGAAATAAATATTGTTACTTGACTATGTTGTCATTTTATCATGATGTTTTCTTTTAGGAAAATGTTGCAGAGATAACTGTCATATATGTAAACATGGCTTCTTTAACATTAAGCGTGACAATCCCAGCGGATGTGATCAGTGTTTTTGTTCAGGAGTTTCGAATATCTGCATTGATTCTCGTTTACATATTCCAAGTAAGTGGAGTCATACCTAAGTAGCTGAAAGAAATCAAATGTCCTGATGGAAATCTACAAATATAAATTGTATGGTGCTCATTATTACCCTAAAACACATTATGAAGCCACGTATCATCATGTTCTCTGTTTCTCTGACTCTCTCTCCTTCTCTCACATTTACTATATATATATATATATATATATATATAATTTATTAGATAGTGGGATCATTGAGAACAATAAAATATGAAAATGATCATTGTAAATCAAATCAATATCACATGGAGGTCTGGATTTGTATGATACTCAAAATCAAAGAGGAAATCAAATTACAGTCTTTTCCAGCTCAGTGCAAATGCTTCGAGACAATAAATGACGCTTAGTATGTGTGAGGCCTTCATGTGCTCAAATGACCTCCCTACAATGCCTGGGAAAGCTCCCGATGAGGCAGTGGATGTTCTTCTGAGGGATCTCTTCCCAGACCTGAATTAAAACATTAGTCAAGTCCTGGAAAGTTTGTGGTGCAGTGTGGCATAGGTTGATGGTGTTGGTCTGCAAGGTTAACACCCACTTGTGGACAACAGGTCCACATACCATCCTCATGAAGTCTGTTTCTGGCAGTATTAGTCTGTACCGGTCTGTCTCCTGGTATCTGTTACATGCTATGGACACTATGTTGACAGACACAGCTAACCTTCTTGGCACAGCTGGTATTGACGTGCCAACCTGGATGAGCTGCACCTAGGGGTGAAAATAATGACAAAGTGCAAAAGTGATGAAAATAACAGCCAAAAAGGATGAAAATAGAGAGAGAGGTCCTTTATAATGGTTGTCTTGTTAATTGTCTACTATTGTCTACCATGCCATGTCTAACTTTTGTCTTTTCCTTTTGCATAACAGTAGGAGAAATTGATTCACAATCAGTGTTGCTTAATACAGTAACTGGACAGGTTGATTTCACAGAAGTTTGATAGACTTGCAGTTATATACTGTTGTTTAAGTGTTGTATTTATTTTTGATCAGTGTATATACAGTGGTGTGAAAATGTTTTTGCCCCTTCCTGATTTCTTATTCTTTTGTATGTTTATAACACTTAAATGATTCATATCACCAAAAAAAATTAAATATTAGACAAAGATAATTCAAGTAAACACAAACTCAGCTTTTAACCGAAGGTCTTTATTATTAAGGGAAAAAAAATCCAAACCTATAGGGTCCTGTGTGAAAAAAGTGATTGCATCCCAAAGTTGTTTCTAAAGCTCCAGTGAACCATAGTGAGAGTCATTGTTCACAAATGAGAAAACCTGGAACAGTGGTAAATCTTCTCAGGAGTGGACAATTGACAAAAATTACCCCAAAAAGGCAGGGACGCATCATCCAAGGGGACATAGAAGAAACCACAACAACATTCAAACATCTGCAGGCCTCACTTGCCTCAGTTAAGGTAATTAATTGTACATGACTCAACTATAAGTAAGAGACTGAGTAAAAAATGGCCTGCATGACAGAGATCCAAAACAAAAGCCACTGCTGAGCAAAAAGAACATAGAGGCTCGTCTCAGTTTTGACAGAAAACATTTGGAAGATCTCCAAGATTTTTGGGAGAATACTCTGTGGACTGATAAGACAAAAGTTGAACCTTTTGGAAGGTATATTTCCCATTACATCAGGTGTAGAAGTAACACTGCATTTCAGAAAAGAAACATCATATCAACAGTAAAACATGGTGGTGGAAGTGTGATGGTCTGGGGTTGTTTTGCTGCCTCATAGCCTGGAAGACTTACTGGTATAAATGGAACTATGAATTCTGTTGTCTACCAAAAAATCCTGAAAAAGAATGTTTGGTCATCAGTTCGTGACCTCAAGCTAGAACAAAACTGGGTTATGCAGCAGGACAATGATCTAAAACTCACCAGTAAATCCACCTCTGAATGGCTTAAAAAAAATAAATTTAAGACTCTGGAGTGGCCTAGTCAAAATCCTGACCTTAATCAAATTGAGATGTTTTGGCATATCCTTAAAAAAGCGGTTCATGCTCGGAAGCTATCCAATGTGGCTGAATTACAACAATTCTGCAAAGATGAATGGGCCAAAATTTCTTCAGAGCGTTTTTAAAGACTCATGACAGTTAATGCAAATGCTGGATTGCAGTCGTTCCTGTTATGGGTGGCCTAGCTAGTTATTAGGTTTAGGGGACAATCACTTTTTCGAATATGTAGGTTTGGATTTCCTTTTTTCTTAATAATACAAACCTAATTGTCTAATACTTATATTTGCTCAGTGATATGATACATTTAAGTGTGACAAACATGCAAAAGAATAGGAAATTAGGAAGGGGCAAATGCTTATTTACACCACATATATTTAGATAGATAGATAGATAGATAGATAGATAGATAGATAGATAGATAGATAGATAGATAATATTATAATTATTTATTTATAGAGCATCATAATATTATAATTATTTATTTATATAGCATCATAAGATTCCTTGGCGCTTTACATATGGACAATCAGGTCATACAGGCACAGGAGGGGAGAGGATCAAACTTATTGAGAATTTCATAAGAAAAACAATGGTGTGCTTGGTTTTAATGGAACTTTATTCTTTCATGAGTTTTTTACTAGTTTCTCTTTGTTTACAGCCATTGACATGTGGCAGAGGTTAACATGTGAGGAGCAGATAGAAATTGTGTTGATGTCTAGTGAATGCAGTACCCGGGTCATTGCAGCAGATTTCAATGCAAGACACCCTACGAGACCACCCATGTCCCATGCTACAGTTAGCAAACTGCTTGCCAAAGTTCGTGAAACAGGTTCAGTGTTGGATTTGCCAAAATGTGGTTGCAAGAAAACTGTCACTAATGAAAAAACGTCAGTGGCTGTCCTAGCTTCATTCAGCAAGACCCCACAGCGTAGCACTCATAGCATGTCACTGGAGAGTGACATCAGTCGAACACCCCTTCGGTGGATATTAGCTACTCACAAATGGTACCCTTATAAAATCCAGCTGCTGCAGCATCTCAACGAGGATGACCCAGATCAGTGCAATAAATTTGCAGAATGGCAAAACAAAAATTGGAACAGGACGCTCAGTTTACACAGAACATTATGTTCAGTGATGAGGCAAACTTTTTTGTGAATGGTAAAGTTAACAAGCAAAACTACCCCTATTGGTCTAACACTAACCCTCAGTGGACAGATCCCTCCAAGACTGTTGGAACACAAAAATTGATGGAATGGTGTGGTATAAGGGGTACACAGATAGTGGGGCTATTCTTACTCAATGGAAACCTCAATGCCACTGGATATCTGAAATTGCAACATGATGATGTGTTGCCCTCTTTATGTACTGAGTTTTTCCAACAAGAAAGTGCATCATCACAGTATGGGTGTCAGGTCTGAGCATTCGTACATGAACAGTTTCTTGGAAAGTGGATTGATCGTCATGGGCCAGTTGAATGGCCACCAAGGTCTCCCGATCTGACCCCCTTAGACTTTTATCTTTGGGACAACTGAAGGCAATTGTCTATGCTTGAAGATGCGAGATGTGCAGTATCTGAAACAATGGATACTTGAAGCCTGTGCTAGCGGTGTTGCTATCAGTGTATCAAGAGTGGGAGAAGAGGGTTGCATTGACAATCCAACACAATGGGCAGCACTTTGAACACATTTTGTAAATAGTCATAAACTTATAAATAACTCATGAAAGAATAAAGTTACATTACAACCAAGCACACTATTGTTTATCTTATGAAATCATCAATAAGTTTGATGTGTCACATGACCCTCTTCCCATTAAAAAAAAAAAGTTGGATCCAAAATGGCCAACTCCAAAAAGGCCGCCATGGTCACCACCAATCTGGAAACGTTTTCAAGTTTTCCCCCTCCCATATATTAATGTGCCACAAACAGGAAGTTGATATCACCAACCATTCCCATTTTATTTAGGTGCGTCCATATAAATGGTCCACCCTGTATATGTATATACATATATAAATATATATATACATATACAGGGTGGACCATTTATATGGACGCACCTAAATAAAATGGGAATGGTTGGTGATATCAACTTCCTGTTTGTGGCACATTAATATATGGGAGGGGGAAAACTTATATATATGAAAAAAACGTAACAGCACCAGATATTACCAGACTTGTGCAGCGCTTTTTCAACACCGGTCAAGTGTCCATGTAAACAATCCAAAAAATGCCACGCCATTGGCAATAAAGGTTCACTTGATATCTATTTGGTGCTGCTTTTTCCGTTTTTGGATTGTATGTATATATATATATATATATATATATATATATATACAGTGCCTACAAGTAGTATTCAACCCCCTGCAGATTTAGCTGGTTGACACATGCAGAATTAACTTGGCATTGTGACATTTGGACTGTAGATCAGCCTGGAAGTGGGAAATGCAGTGCCACAAAAAATTTTTTTTTTTTGTTTTTTTTTTAAAGCGTTAAAAGTTAATTCAGAGGGTCATTTATTATTCAACCCCTCAAACCACCAGAATTCTGTTTGGTCCCCCTAAAGTATTAAGAAGTAGTTCAGGCACAAATAACAATGAGCTTCACATGTGTGGATTAATTATCTCTTTTGCCAGCCTTTTCTGACTATTTAAGACTCTCCCCAAACTTGTGAACAGCACTCATACATGGTCAACATGGGAAAGACAAAGGAGCATTCCAAGGCCATCAGAGACAAGATCGTGGATGGTCACAAGGCTGGCAAGGGGTACAAAACCCTTTCCAAGGAGTTGGGCCTACCTGTCTCCACTATTGGGAAGTGGAAGGCTTATGAAACTACTGTTAGCCTTCCACGGCCTGGACAGCCTTTGAAAGTTTCCTCCCGTGCCAAGGCCAGGCTTGTCCGAAGAGTCAAGGCTAACCCAAGGACAACAAGGAAGGAGCTCCGGGAAGATCTCATGGCAGTGGGGACATTGGTTTCAGTCAATACCATAAGTAACGTACTCCACCGCAATGGTCTCCGTTCCAGACGAGCCCGTAAGGTTCCTTTACTTTCAAAGCGTCATGTCAAGGCTCGTCTACAGTTTGCTCATGATCGCTTGGAGGACTCTGAGACAGACTGGTTCAAGGTTCTATGGTCTGATGAGACCAAGATCGAGATCTTTGGTGCCAACCACACACGTGACGTTTGGAGACTGAATGGCACTGCATACGACCCCAAGAATACCATCCCTACAGTCAAGCATGGTGGTGGCAGCATCATGCTGTGGGGCTGTTTCTCAGCCAAGGGGCCTGGCCATCTGGTCCGCATCCATGGGAAGATGGATAGCATGGCCTACCTGGAGATTTTGGCCAAGAACCTCCGCTCCTCCATCAAGGATCTTAAGATGGGTCGTAATTTCATCTTCTAACAAGACAACGACCCAAAGCACACAGCCAAGAAAACCAAGGCCTGGTTCAAGAGGGAAAAAATCAAGGTGTTGGAGTGGCCTAGTCAGTCTCCTGACCTTAACCCAATTGAAAACTTGTGGAAGGAGCTCAAGATTAAAGTCCACATGAGACACCCAAAGAACCTAGATAACTTGGAGAAGATCTGCATGGAGGAGTGGGCCAAGATAACTCCAGAGACCTGTGCCGGCCTGATCAGGTCTTATAAAAGACGATTATTAGCTGTAATTGCAAACAAGGGTTATTCCACAAAATATTAAACCTAGGGGTTGAATAATAATTGACCCACACTTTTATGTTTAAAATTTATAAAAATTCAACTGAGCAACATAACTTTTTGGTTTGTAAGATTTATGCTACTGTTAATAAATCCTACTCTCGTTTGCAGTTTGAAGGCTCTAACTTATTGGCATCTTATCAAACCAGCTAAATCTGCAGGGGGTTGAATACTACTTGTAGGCACTGTATATACGGTATATATATATATGCAGTATATATAGTAATAACAAACAGCCTATACATCAAGCATGACATATTTTAATAGAATAATTATAAAGTATAATAAATAGCAGCTGAGGTTGAGTTTATATATCATTTGTTGGGCCACAAATAAGCAGTCACAAGTGTAACAAAACACATTCAAATGTTTCTTTCACCAGGTTATTGATATGAATGGTTGGTACCTAACCGAATTAGATGGTAACATCAATGTTGCACCTAATAAGGACAAATTTGATGGCCCGCAACAACTAAGTATTAAAAGAGAAGATGCACGATCTCAAGGCCTAATGGATATCATTTATTGGTCAGCTCCAGAATCATACTTGCACAGCAAAGTAAGTCTTTTTCAAGTTCATCTTTCCTAATTTATTGATTACTTTTGATAATGCTGGTTGGAGTATAAATCCAAAATGAGAGTAATTATAGCCAACTTTGATTCATCAATTTTCTCTAATGGTTTGATAATATTTATATACAATAGTTTTTATAGTACATTGATTTTTTTCCATATTAGTATAGAGCTGTATGCAAATAAGATATCTGAGAAAATAGTAGTGCAAGTGTTAGCTTGTGTTCCAGTTTTAGAAAATGCTGCTGTGAAAAAATAGTAGTTCACGTGTTTCAGGTTCATACCGAACCCTTTCTCAAACCTGAACTAAATAGAACATCAATACAACAAGTGGGGGGGGTTAAATGCACAAAAGGGTAATCAATATTTAAAGAAAACAATGAATTGTACTTTATTAAAAAAAAATTGGTAATAACATGAAATATCAATGTTTAAAGAACAGTGATCAGATTTTACTGATCACGTGATATATTGGTGTTCGGATTGGAATGAGGGTTGGAGGCAAATCTTTCCTTATTTTCATTGGCATTAAATGTATCACAAGTTTTTTGTATATTAATGCTATTGTTTTTAAGATTTTTTCTGTCCCTGTTTACATTTTTTTTTCTGGCGATGGTTGGGTATTTCACTTTTAATATTGTGGAAGTCATTATGTTTTAATACCAATTCCTAATTCCACGGTGTTTCACATCTACTTTGAATGATATTTCCCTATTTTTTTATTTATTTTTATTTTAATCAAGACAACCTCTATCACCTTTGCTATAAAAATACAACCATATCATACAATCCTTCCATTAGCTGTGTGGTGTAATGCAGTCTTTAGAATTTATACTGCCCCATAGAGTTCTAGTACCACTTCATTTTTCCCCTGGCATAATTTAGGAATTTGGAATTCATTTTATGCTTTATCTGTTAAAGGCTGCTTTCACATCAGCGTTTTGCGCTGATCGCAGCAGTTGCGCTGACCGCGTTTTTTTTGCGGCCGCAAGTGCTGAAACCACAACTGCACCGCACTTGCCGCAAGCCCCATAGACATTGCATGGGGCTAGCCGCAAGTGAACCGCAAGTGCGGCCGTTATGCGGTAATCACGGCAGTTGCGTTTTTTACACCGCAACTGCCACGATCAGCGCAAAACCCTGATGTGAAAGGGGCCTTGATTAATTTTTAAAGCTATTTCTTTGACATCTTAAGCATGGAAGTAATGACCCCATATGTTTTCAAGTCTATTCTGTTATTTCATGTTATTACCAGCTTTTTTTTATAAAGCTCACCTCATTCACGCCTTGGTGGGTGTTTCACATATATTGATGTTAGGGAAAAATTGCTTTTAATATATTCACCTGCGGGGCTATCCGCAAAAATGGGCATTGCTGATTTTGATTGAGTGCCTCCTCTCTTCTTGAGATCGCCGTCCTCCATATTTGCATCATGTGGATCCTGCATTTGAAATAATCCACACTCTGGCCTCTTACGCACACACACTTTTATCTGGCATGCTGTGCAAAGCACTGAAATGCACAGGCACCTGAAAAGAATGCCTACATGTGCACTACATTACTTTACTCTGCCCTGGAGGCCTTTGTGTGGGTGATGTAGGATGCATCATCCACATGCAGGCAATCACATGAAGAAAGGAGGTGCCGGATCAAGATCAGCAACACTCATCACACTGGATTTCCTAAAAGGTATTTTTATGATATGCAGATCGGCCTAGGGACTTCTATGCTGCATTGTAGAATGCTGTATAAAAGGGACCATTTCACTTTAATGGACAGGGATTTGAATTGATGGCCATCAATATTAAATTGGTGGAGGCAGGCACTCTGCGTCCCCACTAATTAGCTGTTCGAAGGGACAACAGCACTGAGACAAGGAGGTAGATATGTTCTGTAGACTATTTCAAACATGTGATTGGCATGGGTGCAGAGAGTCAGATCACCACTGTCCTATATAAATATGTAATAGTGAGGACAGATCAATGTTAGATTGGGCTCCTAAATTTAAGTTGACCGTAGACCACACACATTCATGAGAGTGACACACACACACATAGCTTTAATAAATGTTTTCTTTTGTGTAATTTATAGAAGTTGCTCGAAGTCCACTGGAGAACCATTTGCATATGTCATCAATGCTGTCAGCTCATTCTTGTAGCTCAAACAAAAATCTCAATTTTAAGTTTACATGATCCAAGCTTTAGCAAGTGACAAAAGAAAAGCATTTCATCCACTTCACAGATATTTATTATCTTTTTCTTATCTTCATGTTCCCACTCACTGAATGGAATAATCATAACTCTATGTACAAATGGTTTTAACATACAAGCCTTTTTTTCTCCTTTTTTCTTCCCCAGTGTAATGCTTTGGTCTTTTGTGATTTAGTATCAGCCTTTTCTGTCTGAATGAAACAATTTGACTTAATAAGTGAACCATATAAATTTTTGATACTTCAATAATACTGAAAGCTCTTACAAATTACCACAGTACATCTTAACTGTCATGTTACATCATGTGAATTATAGCCATGATGACATTTTTTTACTCGAATGATTAAGTAGCTTACCATCACAATGGCTCCTGTAGATTTGACTCGTTATTTATTTATTTAGAATTCATTTCTGACAGGGGACACATTACAAAGTGCAATAAAAGGAGGCTGAAGAAGGGGTGGTTTTGAAGTAGATGAAGAGATTAGTTCTGTTAGCTTTTAATATTACAAGTAAGAAAACATAAACATCATTGAATTTACATATACAGTAAAAATTATTTTTGGAAAGTACATGATAATATACAAAGATGCTTATAAAACATAACAAAAATTTTCAAAAATATTAGTTAAAAGGTTTAACAGAAAAAGAAGCATCGCTGTATTTCAACATCAATTAATATCTCACAGTATCTCCCTAACAATATTTTTCTCACTTAGTTTAATCATTCATTTAATTTTACCTTTTCTTGATTTGCCATCCTGGACTACGGGATGTCCAGTGCACACCGCAACACAAAGGGCTCAACAGGATAAATTGGAGAAGGAATGCTAAGAAAGTAGGGAGAGGAGGATGTGAAACTTCCTGCCGCCTGCCTGTGACTGTCCCTAGCTGCCCTGTCATCCCTATGCGGGTACTTTCCCCACTGCCATCACGTGCCTCGTCCCTGGCTTTCAACTACCCCTGGCTAGTGTATAGGCCAGTGTGTTCACAAGATAACATCTCTGATGTAATCCACACAAAGGGTAGGTAGACAGACAGGGGAACAAGACAAAAAGGATACACCAGCCTAAATGCTTGCAGCTAGCACTGCTCCAAAAGCAGGACCCAGCAGCATAAACACCAGGAGCCACTGGATACCTCTTCACTCCACCAAGGTCAGCTTTAGAATGAATTTTGTATAACCGGTGTCATGTGCTGTATCATGTGACCTTTTAAAGGGAAGTGGGTGTGGCCCCAACATGAATGCAAGCTGAGGTATACTGGAACTGTCAGCAAGGGAAACTGACATGAACCCTTGCTGGCACAAAAGAAATTAAACACGTTTAAAATCAACAGGTCTAAAGGCTGTCAAAAGTCTCCAACTGTCTTGTGGCCACATTATTGTAAGATTTCTGTGAAATTAAGCTATCTGCATCTTTTAGCTATGGCAAAATAATTAGGAGTGGAATTCACTATTACGATATATGTTCTTTCCACATCTGCTCTATGGTTTCTGTTTACATCATTTTTATAAGGGCATTTCTTAAAGCATGCTATAAAATGATATTGATGGAAAATATGTTAGAAGGCTAGCCTCGTAATATTAATTGAACAGAAATTTGTTGAGCATGCTGTTGATTTTATGACATAGGCTATCAACACATTTCTACTTATTACCTCATTGTTGATATTTTTAATATATATTTCCCAGGGACTTCTACTATATGAAACATTACTTAATTATCTTTCACAATCTTGACTAATTATCATCATTATTGGCCATGGAAAGTGCCACGTTATAGATATTATCTCTTCATGAAGCAATTTACTTATTAACAAATTGACAACTTTTCAACACCAGGGGGAGGAGGTGTGACTGAGAAATTTCCTCATGTGTCACATCCTTCCCAGGAACATTACCACTTTCACGTCTTGTTTCACTCATATATGCAATCTTCCAACAGAAGCTAAGTAGAAGAAGTGAAACTAGTGACAGCTGTTCATTACTCCCTTGCCTCGGATCAATCATGGTGCAGTGCCAGTGGCGTAACTGCAGGCCAGGGGCCCCGATGCGAAAGCTCCAATGGGGTCCCCAATTATTGAAAATCTTTAATTGAATTAGTCTTTTTCTATAGGCCAAAGGGACTTCTGGAGTTCCCTTAGGCTGCAGGGCCGGGTGTGATCACAACCCCTGCACCTATTGCAGTTACGCCCCTGTGCAGTGCTCTGTATGTGTGCACCCTTGTACCCGTGTTCTTATAAGCAAAACAATCTTTCAGCAAATCTTTAACTCAGACAACTCTATTGTAATGATGCATTAGGGTTGGAGTTATTTGTTGGAGTGCCAGGAGCAGAGCTTAGTATTCTTCTCATGCTGTGAAAAGTGTAGGGGAGAGCTTCATGTTAGGTGTCTGGGAAAAAAGTTAACTTATTACATCACTTTACATTACCATTCTTTAAAATAGATGGCCCAATATAGTCAATGGGTCCATTTACATGGACCAGCTGGTGGCACAATATATTCTATTACCTCTATGATGGCAGACAAAAGCCAATAATACACACCGAATGATGCATACTAGCTCATAGGTAGTAATTTTCCTCGTCTATGGGAGTCCTGTTGTCAAAGGTCAATGCTTTGTCGACAACGATGATGATTTACCTGTAAAAAAGATAATTTCACCAAATCGAAAAGTGTTTTTCCTTGTCCATTGGGTGATTGGTAGTCGATTTACATGATAAGATAATAGGAAATGAGCATTTTTAACAAGTCTTCTTCACGATTATCTTTTGTGTGCACACAAAACAAAAGACTAAACAGGTCCAAAGTGTGTAAGGATATAATCTTTTGACAACGGGAATGAAAACAATGGAAACTATTCTAACATTGATGTTTTAAGAAAAAATCAGATCAATGCATAGTTCTACTAAACGATTCTCCAAGCATTTGTTAGAACAGACATAGGAGAGCTATAAATGAAACTCAGGGACATTGTGTGTCCTGTGGTTATCTTAGAAACAGCAGCCCATTAAGGAAGTTGGGAAGTTAGTATGGTATTCCCAATAACAAAATGTTTAAAGGCAATCATGGCTCATTAAGGATAAAGCTGGTTAAAGAAAGTCACTAAAGATATCATTAATGTCTGGGGATTAGATGCTAAAATCTATTTTAGATGCTTTAATGAATAATAATGAAAGAATGGTACAAGAAAAATAATATTATAAGAAAAATGCTGCACTGGTTTAAACTGCTTTAAAAAATAGCCAAAAGCTTAGAAACCCATGTAATATATATTTATATTGTGGAACACTTAAAAATAAGTGTAAGAAGAAAGATCATTTTACTTTTCCCCAGTCTCTTTCTCTGTTCCACTGCTGAGATAGAGTAGTGGTTTAAAAGACATTCTCTACAGAGTCATAAAGTATGATGGTTGTGATATGCTCAGCTAGTTTCCCAGTGTTCTGTTAAAATTCTCATTAAGTTAAAGGAACTTTAGCAACTTCTGAGTTCCATATATTTTGTAGTGTATCAGTATCCAGCATCTGGCCTGTATTTCATTATACCTACAATAGAACACATGATGGAATTACAAATGTGGGAATAGTTAGAGATTCTATGAACCGAAAGATTACTAGAAAATAGATAAGCTATCTGAGAATACAGAAGATTTGACTATTTTTGAAATGCTTGAACTTAAAGTGAAATATGCTATTAAAATGTAGTAACCTGTTGAAAATTAACATACATATAAAAAATGATATATAATTTGTAGAATGTGAAAAACTACCGGTATGTGTGTAAAAAAAAAGGTCTGGTTTAAGGCCTAGGTCTCACATAACGATATTGGTAACGATATCGTCCTATTTGTGACGTAGGAACGATATCCTTACCGATATCGTTGCGTGTGACTGATAGCAGCGATCAGGCCCCTGCTGTGAGGTCGCTGATCGTTGCACAGGGCTCCTGACCATTTTTTGGTCGTTGGCCCCCCCGCTGGTCACCACACATCGGTGTGTGTGACCGGCGGGGGCAGCGATCAGCGACCTGTCAGGATCCCCCGCCATGTCACAGCGCCGCACAGCAGCGCTGTAACATGACATCCAGGGTGACAAGCGGGCTTAGAGACCCGCTTGTTTACCATGGTTACCGGCACCCGCCCGCTTCCGAGTTGCGGGGAGCGAGCGGGTGCCGACCTCTCCTATCCTGTCCCTCACTATTCTCATCTCTCCCTGCTATTTCCCTGTTCCCTACTCTATCCCCTATCCTAAACCCTAATCCTATCCCTCTCCTTGTTCTAAATAAAGAAAATCCCTCCCCGAGGCTCACCGGCATCAGAGGCTCCCATACCGGCATCTCTGTAATGGAGATCTCAGGGGTAAAGGACCTATGATGAGGTCATAGTCATGTGACCTGCCTATACTGTACAGTACATGACTGTGACCTCATCATAGGTCCTTTACCCCTGAGATCTCCATTACAGAGATGCCGGTATGGGAGCCTCTGATGCCGGTGAGCCTCGGGGGGGATTTTCTTTATTTAGAACAAGGAGAGGGATAGGATTAGGGTTTAGGATAGGGGATAGAGTAGGGAACAGGGAAATAGCAGGGAGAGATGAGAATAGTGAGGGACAGGATAGGAGAGGTCGGCACCCGCTCGCTCCCCGCAACTCGGAAGCGGGCGGGTGCCGGTAACCATGGTAAACAAGCGGGTCTCTAAGTGCAGGAGAGACCCGCTGTTACCATGGTTACCAACGATCTGGCTGCCCAGAGGTCGCTGGTGAAGTCTGTCAGTGTGACAGCTCACCAGCGACCTGATAACGATGTGTCAACGATGCATCAACGATGCTGATCGTTGTCGGCATCGCTGACACATCGTTATGTGAGACCGGGGCTTTAGACAAAGCTACCCTTGACAGAAATTAGCATGATCTCATTAATGAAAAGTTTACCAGGTATCTCACTGCTGAAAAGTCAATAATTGCACAGAAAGACTTAAGCGTAGAGATGAACAGACCATTGGAAGTTTGGGTTCTGGAGATGCAGATGGATTTTTCTAAACTTCACCCAAACTTCATTTAAAGTCACTGATTGGACAGTTTGGCTCTCCCCCACATACAACTGGCCATAGTCAAACCACTTCCATGGTTAGGAAGGTAGGGATTTGTTATTGTTTTTATTTTACAAGCACACTACCCCTGATAACTCTGCTGATCATGCACCATAAGCAGCTCGCACTGAATCATGCACCAAGAATACACAGACATAGCAATGCTTGCCAAAGCGCTTTGGATACATAAAGCACCAGAACTCCTACCCTGAACAGACTCACTCATCTCTACTTAAATTGGATTAATACAAGGTTTTCCAGGCCTCTGGCCTACTACCGTTATATCAATGACATTTTAATCATCTGGACAGAGACTGAGCAACAACTGAAGACATTTCATGAAAACTTTAATCAGTTTCCTCTCACCAACAACTTAACACTCAAATACTTCTGCAATGAAATCAGCTTTCTGGACACCATCATTAAGCTACAGAACAATGAAATAGACATCCCTGTACTGAAAGCCAATTGACCGTCCAACATATCTCCGATGGGACAGTTTTCATCCAAAACACATAAAAAACTCTATTGTGTACAGCCAGGTCATTAGATACAATCAGATTTGTTCCACACCTACAGATAGAAACAATCCCCTTAAGGACCTCAAAAAATTCTTTTTGAACCAGGGCTGCTATCCAAGAGCAATCGAGAACCAGTTTACAAAAGCCACCAGAAAATCAAGGAATCATCTCCTACATTACAAAACTCGAGAAGAAAACAACAGAGCTCCTCTCCTAGTCACCTACAATCTAAGTCTGGAGATGCTAGGAGAAGCTGCATGGAAACTGCAACCACTGCTACAAAAAGATGCTCAACTAAAATCAATATTTCCGGATCCCCCACTCTTGTGTTTTAGACAACTTCCGGATCTAAAAAACATCATTGTCAGAAGCGCCCTGTCCTCTCCAACAGCAACAGGAACCTTTCTCAGCAACCAGAACAGGTGCAAAATCTGTCCATCTATAATGACAATTGACAAGATAAAGATTCCTGGAACAGATCAGGACTACAAGATCCCAGGTAACTTCAGTTGCATCACAAGCAATGTGGTGTATTTAATTACATGTACCAAATGTCGAACAGGTGGCATGTACGTAGGGGAGACCGGACAAAAATTCAGAACAAGAATGAATTCTCATCGCCACTCAATAAAAGAAAAGCGTTTTGATCTACCTGTAGCAAAGCATTTTTGCAGCCCTGACCACAGTGAAATCAACATTAACGTGATAATATATGTGAATCTAATGAAAACGTAGAGTCCCTGTTGGTGGAGATAAGGGGAGGGGGAAAAAATAATAAATTACTGATAGGGATTTGTTAGAAGTCTCCAGCAATAATGGAAGTGGAGGAGAATATCCGCATAAACCAAATAGATGAAGCAGTGACTCAGGGAGAAGTTATTATTATGGGGTTCTTCAATTCACTGGTGAACAGAAACCTGCAGTTCCAGCAAAGGTAATCGGTTTTGACAATTATGAGAGACAATTACTTTTCACAGCTGGTTCAGGACCCAACAAGAAAGGCGGAGCTGCTATACCTAATATTAACCAACAGGCCGGACCGCATATCAAATATACAGGCTGGAGGTTACTTGGGTATTAGTGATCACGAAATAATAAGTTTTCAAGTATCCTTTAATAAGATGTGTCGTAGAGGGGCTACAAGGACACTAAACTTCAGGAAGGCAAATTTCCAACGGTTGAGAGATGATCTTAGTGCATTAAACTGGGATGATGTCCTGAGACATAAAAGTACACAAAGCAAATGGGAGATGTTTATTAGCATCCTGAATAGGACCTGTGCACAATATATACCCTATAGGAATAAACATGCTAGAAATAGGAGGAAAGCACTATGGCTAAATATAGCTGTAAGGGGCGCAATAAGTGACAAAAAAAAAGCAATTAGGGAATAAAGCAAGTAGGTAGTGATGAGGCATTAAATAAGTACAGAAAATTAAATAACATCTGTAAAAATCAAATCAAGACAGCAAAGATTGAGACAGACTCATTGCCAGAGAAGTAAAAATAATCCGAAAATATTTTTTAACTACATAAATAGTAAGAAACTAAACATGATTGTGTTGGCCCTCTTAAAAATAGTCTGGGTGAAATGGTGGTTGAGGATGAGGAAAAAGCCAATATGCTAAATTACTTGTTTTCAACAGTATTTAAACAAGAAAATCCCATGACATACAACATGATCAGTGCTAACAAAAATTCTCTATTAAATGTCACCTGCTTAACCCAACAGGAAGTGCGGCACCACCTAAAAATCACTAAAATTGACAAAGCCCCGGGCCCGGATGGGATACACCCCAGAGTACTGAAGATATTAAGTACTGTCATAGATAGACCATTATTTTTTAATATTTAACGATTTCATAATAACAGGGTCTGTACCACAGGACTGGCGTATAGCAAATGTGGTACCAATATTCAAAAAGGGGACAAAAACTGAACTTAGAAATTATAGGCCAGTAAGCTTAACCTCTACTGTGAGTAAAATCCTATAGGGTTTTCTAAGAGATGCTATACTTGAGTATCTAAAGAAAGATAACCTCATGACCCAATATCAATATGGGTTTACGATTGACCGTTCCTGTCAAACTAATCTGATAAGCTTCAATGAAGAGGTGACGTGATCGCTAGCGGTCACCTGATTGGCCAGATGGAAAGGTCCTCGGTGTACCTGAGAGGACCTTTCCATCTGGCCAATCAGGTGGCTGCTAGCGATCACGTGATTGTGACATGGCGGCATCTGATTGGCCAGATCTCTCCCAGCCATCTGATTGGCTGGGAGAGTGAAAGGTCCTTTAACATGAATAGATGTCCATTGGCCGAACCCGATGCAGCCGTCGGTTAAGGTGAGTATCTGATTTTTTTATTTTCTAACCACTTGTCATCTCTTTTACAGGACTTTTGCAGTGTATCAATAGATACACTGCAAAAAGTACTCGGTACTTGCTACTCCCGAGTAATCCTAATTTACTCGGCGAGTAGCGAGTACACGAATACCGCTACTATTCGGTGAGTTCCAAATAGTAGCGAGTATACTCGTTCATTCCTAGTCAGGACCCTTACTAATATGGTCAATGACCAAAGTTACCATTACTGCCGGTGGCCATGTGGACAGCAGGCACTGGGTGCAGTGGAACTTAGAGAGTGTGGATTTCAATGCCATTTTGTGGCCAGAGGGTTAAGGCCACTTCATCAGGGGGAGAGATAAAAAGAGACTCACTGCTCTCGGCTATAAATGAAGCCTTCAGTGGCCACGTCACCGCAAACCGGAAGTGATACTCTGGCCCTGTCATGTGACCGGTAGTGACGTCCCGATCATACCCAGCATCATCGCTGGCCAGACAGACACGCCTACCGTCCGGCCACATGACTTGGGTCCTTACATACTCCCTCACTCTCCTCCTAAGCTCACGACAAGTCATTCCAAATATATCCGTGGGCAAGCACATGTCTCATAACATACCACATTGCTAGTCCCCAGGATACATAATGTCTGATATCAAATGATGCATTGGCCATCAGAGGAAGTGAAGGAAGCAGTCTGCAGGATGTCCTGGGGGACAGGGACACCCTAAATATACTGCCGTAGGGGGCGTGGCCTGAGAGGAATGTGAGCGGACACCTGCTGTGAGAGCTCCTGCTCTGCATTTAACAAGATAACAGATTGCAGCCTATTAACATAGGGCAGATACCCCTGATGGTGTTCCTGAGCTCACGCTGACATTGAGGAATGATAATCTAGTGTTTCTATAGTGATGGCAGGGAGAAGGAGTTCAAAGAAGCTGGTGGGGGAGCTGGAGGGGAAGACTCAAGATGGCGCTGGCCGAGAGGACTCACAGGCAGCAGGTCTGGAGGATCATGGAGGAAACCCCAGGAGAGCTGCTGCACAATATAAGCTGTAAAAATGTTCTAGGCAGGAAGGAGAGACCCGGTGCCCAGCTGCAGTGAGAGAGGGACAGCAGAAGTCTGCACGGTATATGGAGGAGGTGGAGGAGCTGTGGAAGGAGGGGGGAGAGGACAGTAATGATGGGAGCCTAGACAATGTACAAGGGACAGTTGAACAGGGATGTGGTGTGGCTAAGTAGACTGTACAGCTGCAAATCCCAGGGATGCAAATTCCTGAGGAACCACATTAAAGGATGTTTTTAAGGTGGTCTTACACTGTCATTATGCCATCTCTGATGTGGCTGCACAGCTGGGTGTCATGCAAGCTAACTTGTCCAAGTTGCAGCACAGAATGCACGTCCCTAAGGAACGAATGGGAGAAGCCGAGAAGCATATTAGCAATGTGGAAGACTTCATAGCAAACACTGATAAATTAGCGCATGTTTACCGCCCTTACAACTATGCAGGCAATTACGGCTTATAGGGGTCCCAGAGAAAATCGAGGGATTGGTGCCCACAGAGTTCTTTGATAAATGGCTTTTGAACACCATAGGTCAGGATAAATTGTCCCATCTATATGTTGTGGAGAGAGCACACCATGTCCCTATGCACCCCTCCCCCCCGGAGTCCCTCCAAGACAAGTACTTGTTAAGGTCCTGCACTTTAGGGCAGGGATGTCATTCTTAGGTATGCCAAAGACCATCAGGATTTAAGGATTAATTGCGCCAGGATTTCTATGTACTCGGACTTCTCTATCGAGGTCCAAAAACAACGGACCAAATTTGTCAACATCGAGAAGAGGCTGAGAGCATTGGGTGCCTTTTACTCCATGTTGTACCCGGCAAACCTAAGAGAGGTGGATGATGGCACTGTCCATTTCTTCACGGAGGATAAGGAGACACTCTGGTGGCTGGACAGCAATGAACAGCGACTACGCATGGCGAAATCGAACGACTCTGCTGGCTGACTGGGTCGCCCTCCACTTTTTCTTTTGTACAATTTCTCTATGGACATTGTTTTTAGGGAGGAAGGGGGCTGTATTTTTTCCCCTTTTTTCTTCCCCCTTTGCTTCTTCCTTTTTCTTTGACTATTATCTTTCTCTCTGGGACACTTTTCTCCCCAGATTGGATTTGATTTTTCTGTCCTGATGGTATGGGGACACGGGTATCTTCTGATTGAATACTAAGTATTGTTTGGCTGCAATCACAAGTCATGTGACACTCTGAGAACCTGGGACCGAGGCGGGGATGGCTCGATGGAGTTAACTGTATGCTTCAGATAAAGTACGCCATCTCCTCCATAAAAACAGGAGGGGATGGAAAGCATGGGTTGGGTATTGCGGTGTTTGTGTTCATGGGGGGTGGAGAGGCATTATATATTTTTTGCTCATCGCTCTGGCTCTGTTGCATTAGCACTACAAGCTGTTTGATAGAGAGGCGAGCAGTAGTATATTTTGTGCAGAAGAGTGATTGGGGATAAATTAAAATATTCAGCTGGAATATTAGAGGGTTATCATCCGGAGTGAAACGGCAGGCTGTATTCAAATTAGTGAGGGATGAAAAGCCCTCGGTGATCTGCCAACAGGAAACTCACATGATAGATGAAAAAATGCACTTTCTAGATAAGGGTTAGATACAGCGGATAGCATGCGACTATCATCATACTCTAGTGTCCTTGTATGCTGTATGTTCCTTTTGAGCAACGTAAGGGTACTTTTACACGCCTCAACCCGGTGAAAAATGTTGCCAGTAATATGTTGCCCTGGAACTATCGCCGTCAAAATCACCCCCAATTGGGGCGTGTATTTTGGGAATTTGGCAGCGATATGTCTCTGAAATCAGGCGACCGGGGCAACGCAACATATCGCCGCCAAATTCCCAAAATACACTCCGCAATTGGGGGTGATTTTGACAGCGATAGTTCTATGGCGACATATCGCTGGCAACATTTCTCGCTGCAGTTGCGGCGTCTAAAGGTACTCTAAGGTGACTATAGCTCCGCAGGTAGATTTGTATGTTTATTTTGCAAACTGCATGGCCTCGTGTTGCTTCTGGTGTCCATTTACATCCCTCCACCCTAAAGTGGAAAGGTTCTTTGCAGGGTCCTGAAAGTGGTGCGTGAATTCCCGGGGTTGACCTTTCTGATAGTGGGGGATTTTAACAATATTCCAGATGTCCATTGGGATTGGGGTAGGAGGGAGGAGTTGAAGCTGGGCGGTAATTGTACCCCATTTGGTGAGGTGCTGAAAGAAACTGCACTAATTGACTTTTGGAGAATCTGTCACCTTGGGGTTTATAAGTATTCGTGCTTCTCACCCACTTTTGGTTCCCTGTCGAGGATCGATTTGGCCCTGAGGAACGATCTGCTGCAGGGGTCTATTGGGGAGGTGTCGTATATGGCCAGAACTGTATCAGATCATTCCCAATGCGTGTGGTGCTTGAGGGGACAGCTGTGGAGGGGTCCAAGGTGCTTACTTGGAGATTAAATCCATTTTGGCTCCAGCTACTAGAATTGGACGGTCACATTGAGGGGGATATACGGGAATATTTTAGGTTTAACACTGGGACTGCCTCGGTTTTATTGGTGTGGGAAGCCCTGAAAGCCTACCTTAGAGGGCTATTTATTAAAGAAATATCCCAAGTCAAGACAGAAACGGTTAGGAAGGATCTGGAGCTATTTAAGGCTCTGGAAAACGCTGAGGAGACATTTATAATAGAACAGACTTTTGAGGCTCAGGATTGTTTAAAAACAACACAATACAATGTGTGTAAATTGGTTATGAAAACCGCTGAACGAAAGAGATTGTTCGACACAATGAAATTTCTTTGAGGAGGGAGAGAAGGCCGGTCATCTTCTTTCCAGGATAGTGGCTGCTCAGAGAGATTCTGCCCATATTCTGAAATTGAGGTGGAGGGATGGGTGTGAATATACCTGTGGCAAAGATATCCTGGATATAATGACAGAATTTTACTCTGATCTATATAAGTCTCATGTGCAGCCAACGGAGGAGGAAATTGATCACTTCCTGACAACGGTTCAGCTTCCCCGGCTCACATCAGTGGAGAGATATTTAATAAATATAAGGGGACCTTGCTCCCTGCCCTGTTGGAGGTGTACAATGCCAGCCTGGAAGGGGGGGAGCTACCGTGGTCCATGAGGGAGGCAATAATGGTAGTACTGCCGAAAAAAGGTAAGAATCCAACATATCCGGCTTCATATTGTCGGATCTTGTTCTTAACTACTGATATTAAACTTTTGGCTAAGATGTTGGCTAATCACCTTAACAGAGTTATAATGTCCCTTATTCACCCTGATCAATCTGGGATTATGCCCAATAATTCTATTGCAACCAATCTTAGGTGGCTGTGTCTAAACATGCAGGCAAGGGCGGATAATGTACGTCAGAGAGTCATTGTATCCCTAGACGCCGCTAAGGCATTTGATAGTATAGAGTGGAGAAATTTATGGACAGTGATGAGGTTTATGGAATTGAGGCAGAAGTTCATCAGTTGGGGGCAGCTACTGTATGCGTCTCCTAGTGCCAAGGTATGGGTGAATGGCCGCTTATGGAGAGACTTTGTGCTGCACAAGGGGACAAGGCAGGGTTGCCCTTTGCCTCCCTTGCTGTTTACTGTTACAGTGGAACCGCTGGCAGTTGCCATTCAGAAGCATGGGGACATAAAAGGGTATCAGTATGGGCATCATGTGGAGAAGGTAGCCCTATAATCTCTGGGAGATCCGAGAGGGCCTTTGAGGACAGCCATGGACACTATTAAAAGATTTGGGAATATATCAGGATTATCTAGTAATTTGGATAAATCAGTATTGCTACCCTTGGATCGGCAGCTCCCCTGGTGCTGGACCCTGCGGTTCCTCTGAGGGTGGTTATGGAATTCAAATATTTAGGCCTCTCGCTCTCGGCTAGATTGGAGGATTACGAGCGGCTCAACTTATCTCCTTTTCTCAGTAAAGGTTTCAGCAAAAGATTGGGGCCTGGAAGAAGCTGTTTCTGTCAGTAGCAGGTAAAGTCAGTCTGATTAAAATGATTCTCATGCCTCAACTCCTATACGTATTACATAACTCCCCTGTCTGGCTGGCACAAACAAAATTTATAAGATTAATTCTCTCTTTCAGGATCTGATTTGGAAGGGTGGCTGGGCAAGCATTAAGTTGGAGCACCTGCAGAGAGCAAAGGAGGAGGGTGGCTTGGCAGTTCCAAACCCATGGTTGTATTATGTTGCCTCCCAGTGTCAACAAATGGTGGGGTGGGGGGAACATAGGCAAAATACAGCAGCAGAACAGCTTCTTGAGTTCATGGTATGAAGGGGGCGGTTACTTGCTAGTTTTGAGGCCGGTAAGTTTCGAGTGAACACTAGACGGTTTCCAATGGTGGCCATGCTAGAAAAAATCTGGAGACATTTTAACCCCTTCATGACCCGGGAATTTTTCGTTTTTCATTTTCGTTTTTTGCTCCCCTGCTTCCAAGAGCCATAACTTTTTTATTTTTCCATCAATATAAACATATGATGGCTTGTTTTTTGCGGGATGAGTTGTACTTTCATATGCAATCATTTATTTTACCATATAGCGTACAGGGAAATTGCAAAAAAATTCTAAATGCAGTGAAATTGTAAAAAAAGTGCAATGACACGTTTGTTTTCTGGGTATTTTAGTCGTCATGTTCATTATATGGTAAAAATGACATGATGGGGTGATGCCTCGCTTCGGTACGAGTTCGTAGACACCCAACATGTATACCTTTACTGGTATTTAGGTGGTGAAAAAAAATTCAGAAGTTTGAAAAAAAAAACAGACTTTTTGCGCCATGTTCAGCGACCCGTAGCGTTCTCATTTTTCGGGATCTGGGGCTGGGTGATGGCTTATTTTTTGCGTCTTGAGCTACCATTTCTAATGATACCATTTTTGGGGGGATCTGCAGTTTTTATCGCCCATTATTGCATTTTATAGCAATAACGCGGCGAGCAAAAAAACGGAATTTTGGCGTTTGGACCATTTTTTCCGTTACGGAGTTCACAGCTCTCATTAACGGATTTAATATGATGATAGATCGGGCGATTCTGAACGTGGCGATACCAAACGTGTATTTTTTTTTTTTAAATACTTTTATTGTGATTGGGGGTAAATCGGAGTGATTTGAAGTTTTAAATATTTTTTTTTTTACATGTTTTTAAAAACTTTATTTTTTCACATATTCTTATTTTTACACTGCTTCTTTAAGAGGAACCTTGCTGCACAATCTGATCGCTTCTGGGAGATACAGATGAGCTGCAGCTCATCTGTATCTCCCAGAATCGCGGACCTGCTGTGGTTGGCAGCGCCTGCCAACCACAGCAGGAATCTGTGCTCTGACAGCAATCGGGGTCTATCCAGGACCCTGGGCTATCATGTGAGCGCTGGAGATCCCGAAATACTATCGCCGCCGTTCCCCGCCGCAGCCGCCTTCAATCACTGACAGCGGGATCCAAGGGGTTAACAGCGCCGATTGGATCCTGGATCCTGGATCCGATCGGTGCTGTTACCCTGACATCTCAGCTGATGAGCTTGTAGGACAAAGTACCGTGGGTCCGCGCTGCCACTTCAATTAATGGAGATAAAAACCAGCCACACGGGAATGTCTGGATTAAACAGGATTCTTCTTTATTAGTCCAACATGTTTCGGAGTTATCTCCCAACTCCTTCCTCAGGGAATGTTAGGCTTACATTGAATTTCCACATATTTATAGTGAAAAAGTGCAAAGTCATTCAATTAGTGACATCACATAGTGGGAAGGTATTTCCTGTGATGTCACTATGTTGTGATAACAAAGAAACTACGTAGTAGTATTATGAATGAACAAATAAATCTTCAGATAATTATACAAAACCAAACATATCACAACATAGTGACATCACAGGAAATACCTTCCCACTATGTGATGTCACTAATTGAATGACTTTGCAGTTTTTCACTATAAATATGTGGAAATTCATTGTAAGCCTGACATTCCCTGAGTAAGGAGTTGGGAGATAACTCCGAAACATGTTGGACTAATAAAGAAGAATCCTGTTTAATCCAGACATTCCCGTGTGGCTGGTTTTTTATCTCTATTAATTGAAGTGGCAGCGCGGACACACGGTACTTTGTCCTACAAGCTGATTGAACCACGGTGATCTGTGGAAGTACGGTCCTGCAGCAAACCACTCACAGATGAGCGATCATTACCAGTTGTGGGTTTTCACAACTGCATCAGGTGAGCAGCTCCCTTTTTACACATATTTCAGCCTCATAAAAGAAGGTATTACCCTATGTGCACATTCTTGAATTGCTTTTAGATCTCAGCTCATGAGATCAGCTGAGATGTCGGGACTTTGATGTGAGCTCCGTGCCGGAGCTCACATCAAACACCCCTTACCGGCCCATGACGTCCTCCTACGTCATAGGTCGGGAAGGGGTTAAAAAATGCAGAGGTATAACGGAGTTCATGTGTTACACATCGATTTGGTATGACCCCAGACTGGTCGAATTGTTACATTTAACATCTGGAGACGTATGCGTATCTGGTTCATGTCTCAGCTGCTGCCTGTGGAGACGTGTGGGTATTTAGTTCATGTGTCAGCTGTTGCATGGAGGTATTTTTAAAACATTTGAAGGACTTAAGAAGGAATTTTAATTGAACCAGTCTATGTTTTTTGGGTACCTGCAGCTGAGACACGCTTTTAATCAACAACTTAGGGTATCACAGATGGTCTTGCAATTGGATAATTTGCTTAACCTCATTGTGCCGCAGAGGTGGAACTAGGGGGTTCATCACATTAATGTGCAGAAGTCTATTGGAAACTTTTACAGAGACTCCCGGTGACATGCAGAGAGAAGTGGGAGACTAATCTGGGTCCAATTTCTGCCTCTCAATGGGAGAATATCTTACAGTTTATTCCCAAGGTATCTATGAGCAAGGCTTTAAGAGTGTCACAGATCTACTTAGTTTATAGGGTATATAGAACCCCTGCCTGGATGATGAGAGCGGGCTTAAGAGAAGACTCGAGATCCCCGTGTTGTTCTGACGAAGCTGCAGACTTATTACATATGATGTGGACATGCCCCTGCTTACGGTCCTTCTGGATACAAATTCTTGCCACGGTGCAGAGAGCGACGGGGGTGATTGTTCTGTTTGATCCCTTGACCTGTGTACTGGGATTCATGCATGATTAATGGCAGATGATTGGGGGAGGTTGGCTATTGTCAGACTGCTATACGCCACCAGGAAGCTTATTGCTGTACATTGGTTAAATGATAAATCACCAACCAAGCAAGAATTTTTTAATAATATAAATTTTATTATTCATATGGAACAGAACATGTACACTAAGTGAGGTCAACAGACACAATTTGAAAATGTGTGGGGTGGATTGCTGGACTGTCCAGATATAGCCTCTGTTGATCTTTTGCTGGATAGAATAGATACTGCTAAAGTGCCTTGCACAATAATGGGCTTGTGCATAAACAAAAGTAGAATGTGGAAGTATATTGCAGTGCAACGTGCAATGTTTTATATTTTTTTGAAGTTTATTAGCTGTATGGACGGGGGTGGGGTAAAGGGTTGGAGAGGAGGGGAGAAAAGGTAATAGGGAGTTTTTGTATGTACTGGACCTCACTGGCTATATTGTATATATTACCGTATATACTCGAGTATAAGCCAAGTTATCCAGCACAAAATTTGTGCTGAAAAGTACCCCCTTCGGCATACACTCGAGTCATACACTTGCTGTGGGGTTGTGGGGCAGTGACCAGGGGCTGGAAGAGGTGGGGGGAGGCTACAGATTGAGCGGAGAGGTTATCACTGTGAGCCCCGGTCGCATGACTTTAGAAGCAGGAAGACCAGAGAGAAACCGCACAGATCCGGGAGAGAAGCATTGGATAGGTGAGTTAATTTTATCATTTTATAGTGAGCGGCAGCATAGGGGGCATATATTGTGATGGGGGGTGTATAATGATGGGGGCACTGTATACTAGAGATGGGGGCTATATACAAGTGATGGGGAGGGTATGTGCAACGATGGGGGGTATGTGCATTGATGTTGGGTATGTGCAATGATGGGGGGTATGCGCAATGATGGGGGCACTGTATACAAGTGATGGGCGGTGCAATGATGGGGGCGCTGTATACTACGGATGGGGGCTATATACAAGTGATGGGGGTATGTGCAATGATGAGGGGTATAGGCATTGATGGGGGGTATGTGCAATGATGGGGGGTATGTGCAATGATGGGGGTGCTGTATACAAGTGATGGGGGGTGCAATGATGGGGGCACTGTATACCAGGGATTGGGGGCTATGTACAAGTGATGGGGAGTGTGTGCAATGATGGGGGTTATATACAATGATGTGGGGCTATGCACCAGGGATAGGATGTGTGTGCAATGATGGGATCTATATACCAGTGATGGGGGTCTATATACCAGTGATGGGGGCTATATACCAGTGATGGGGACATATACCAGTGATGCAGGCTATATACCAGTGATGGGGGCTATATACCAGTGATGGAGGCTATATACCAGTGATGGGGGCTATATACAGTGATGGGGGCTATATACCAGTGATGGGGGCTATGTACCAGTGATGGGGACATATACCAGTAAGGAGGGGTTATATACTAAGATGTCGGTCTGCTGCATTTTCCACCCTAGGCTTATACTCGAGTCAATAGGTTTCCACACTTTTTGGAGTAAAATTAGGAGTCTCGGCTTATACTTGGGTCAGCTTATACTCGAGTATATTTGGTAGATCAAACTGCTACATTTCTGTATGACTCTTGATATCTCAAATAAAAATCATTTGATTAAAAAAAAAAACACTGCTTCCCACAGCACCACCAAAGTGACCCTTCATCCCTGATCTTGAGAGGGATTGATGTAATCCATGGTGGTATCCAGAGTGGTGATGTTAGGAAAATGCTCACACAGTGTGAGATGCGGTGGATAGTGACCCTGGACACTATGACACCAAGAGGCCTAAATGAACATCTTATGGTACCTTTACACACCGCTACAGAAGGTTGGAAACAACCGGGTGTCGGAGACAATTGTAATTTGCACCGTCAAAACACCGCAGCGAGGTAGCGGCGTGTAAATCAGGTTGTTGCCACCGGTCACTGTCGACACCTGTTTTAGAGCAGTGCTCAAAAACAGGTTGGTTTCAACCCGATGGTAGCGGCGTGTAAATGAGGAACAGGAAGGTTTTTTCGCCACCTAGTGAATTCCCAGGGGTGTGACACAGCCTCCGGGATACCGCGCCCCATCAGCGATCATTGGAGGAAGATCCTGCGTTACGATTGGATGTCCCTGTATAGGGCGGCATATTTAAGGAGCTGACCAGTCACACTACACAATTGCAATAGCATCAAATAGCATCATGTTTTAGCCAGCCTTCCTGCGCTGGCTGGCCAATGATGATGCTATTGCATTGTCCAATCATCGTACGAGCGTCTCGTAATCCACAACTGTGGCATGCCTATGTGTTGTCCCTGTTGCCCCAGGACCTCCCATATTACCTTGTGATAGCGGCGTGTAAATGAGGGACGGTGCTCTACAGAAGGTAATCTGCGGCACCCGGCAGTGCCTCCAGGGATAGATTAAACCTTCTTTAGAGCACCTTGTAACGGCGTGTAAAGGCGGTATCAGGTACCGCTAGGAACCGTTGGAACGTGCTCGTGCACGTGAGACACCCGATTGTTTCCAACCTTCCGTAGCGGCGTGTAAAGGTACCATTACATTTAACCCCTTCCTTTAGCTGTCACCATCTGGCTGAGCTTGGGTACCTTGTACCCTAATTTATAGCGATGTCCAGGTCGACTCACTTTAATGTATATATGATTTTATGGGGCAATCTTTTGTGGTTTTACAGGTTCTTCACAATTTTGGGGACTTTTTCTGTTGCTGTGGGGACAAATACAGGACCCTATAGGAATGGAAGTTATGGAAGTTATGGACTATGGATATGGACACCGTTATTGTGAATTTAATACACTGGATGACATATGAAGATCTTTATGTAGTGCGACTTTCAACTAAAATTATATTTGTATATGTATTTGTTACTATTTTCCAGTGCTAATACAGTATATACAATTGTTGTTCTCTATAGTCATGATTGAATACCTGTGTAACACAGTGCTGCTTTTCCAGTGATGTTATGGCTGCTCCTGCCCCCCTGCCACACAGTTTACCACCGCCTTGTTTGTTCTGGCTGCTATGGTGACGTGTTCCAGCAGCTGCGGTGTGCTGTGTCTGAGGAGGCGGTGTAGTGCTGGCCGTCGCCATGGAGAAGTGAAGCCAAGTCATGTGGCCGGACGGTAGGCGTGTCGTCTGCCCAGCTATGACGCTGGTTATGATCAAGATGTCACTTCCGGTCACATGACTGGGCCGGAGTGTCATTTCCAGATTTCGGTGACGCGGCCACCGCAGGCTCTATTCATAGCCGAGAGCAGGGAGTCTCTTCTTATCTCTCCCCCTGATGAAGTGGCCTTAATCTTCTGGCCAAGAAATGGCATTGGGATCCACTCTCTCCAGGTTCCCCTGCACCTGGTGTTTGCTGTCCTCATGGCCTCCGGCAGTAATGGTAACTTTGGTTATTGATCATATTAGTAAGGGTCCTGACTATTCTGATGGTCTTTGCAGACTTCAGTGCACTTTAAGGGAATGACATTACTTTGCTGATGTATGTGTCTCATAATTGTAATGTGAACTGACCAAAGAGACACATTTTATATTGTCTGCATTTTATGTGATTACTTTGTATGTAATATTGAGATTGTTATCATTTGGTCTATATATTCAGTGAACACTACACCAATAATTTGATATTCTCCTGTTTTAACGGTATGTCTGTGAAACCATAATGTACAATATGTGACCCTGTAAAAACTGTAATTGCCATTTGCTGGTAGCTTTGTAGTGATGGTTGTCACCTGCAATAACTACCTCACCTGAGACTTTCTCTCTTAATTGGTGTATCCTAATAAAGACACCAGAGATTGCACATATTTGAAGCTTGTACTCGTGTTCTACTTAAAAGGGAGACGAAGTTAGCACTAAAGCGTTTCATATTGAGTGATCTGTTTGAAGTGTGGAAAATATACAAATAAAAAAGGCTGTTATTAATGTGTTACTACTGCAGTATATTGTACATCAAGCAATACAATCACAGTAAGTGACTATGCAGCTACAGCACTTCCCTGTAAATCACTTGAATTACTTGATTAGTATACTACTCTTGTGTTCAATCTGCTTGAGCAGTGAAGTAGTACACCATGATCATATTAGGCCTTTTCTGTCCCTTGAAGGAATTAGCTGTGTGCTCTGAACTCATTCCTCCACACTGTATAATCATAATATGGTGCTACTTTTTAGCTCCCATATTTTATACTGGTTTTGATTGTCCTGCACTAGACAATTAGATGTGATAGCTGCAGGGAATTATGGGTAAACACATGCTGGGCACTTCTTTTGACCAGTCTTTTCTAATTAAATTGCAGAAGGATCAAATTTTTGGTGACCTGCAAATTGAGTGAGAACTAAAAACAAAAAAAAGGGTAAATGGAAGAAGTGGGATTAGGGTAGGGGAATTAGCTGTTTTTGGTGAAGAACTCCTACTCATCAAGACTATCATGATGCCTAAAGTGATAATCTAAGTTGTCACAATCTGGGTTAGTATTTTTTTAATGTTGCTTCCTCTTATAAATAACATCAGTGCCACATAGTTTCAATGATTCAGAGTTGAAGTTATGAAATACCCTAAAGTAACATGGAAAAGTCTGAAAGGAAACAAACCAGCGGGTTCTAGGACTATTAAGTGAAGCCAGTGCCTTATAGGTTCTGGGATACTGAGTGCAATAAGACCTTCACTCTAATGATTACATGTTTGATTGCAGAGATAAATGTTGTAGTCCTTAGAACATATGCAGCAAGGGGACAGAGTGTGAAGCACATTAGCATAAGAGGGGTTGGGTTTGTTTTTATTACTCCCCTGTGGGCTTAAGTGAACTCCCCCTCCCTCCCCTCTCTATCACTTCTAGTCACTCTAACAGGCAGGTCATGTGTGCCCCAACACATCTGTTTTCCGTCCGTCTCCTCCATCTCCTGCTTCTACTGAGAGCTGCAGTGTCTCTGTATCTGCTGTGTGATGGAGCATGCTGGGATTTGTAGTATCTCTGGATCTGCAGACTGTATGATAAAGCATGCTGGGAGTTGTAGTTTTTCTTCATTTGCAGACTGTGTGATGGAGCATGCTGGTGTGGCACCCCTGCGAGGGTTTTCCACAGGACCCACTGGTGCAGGGAGGGATGTACACCTTGGCACACACAGCATACAACACTTCCACCCCAGACCTGGAAGGGAGCACCACTGGCTGTCCTTAAGCCAGTTTCCCTATAAAGATCCAGGCCTGAGGGGAGGAGTCAGTCAGTCTGCACTCAGCCGTGAAGGGAGCAGTTAGTTCCAGGGAGACTGCAGAGGAGAGAACAGTTAGTTACAGACAGCTAGTGGAAGGAGCTGGTTGCTGGGACCAAGCCAGTCCCAGAACCAGGAAAGCTGACCCAGCTGTGCAGCGCCCTAGGGAGAGGGATGGAGGCCAGTGGGAGAAGTAGGAAGAATGAAGAAGGGAACAGATCTGAGAACCCTTTAGCACCCGGACACCGGAGTCAGAAGCTGCTTTTCATCTACAGTGTGGCAGTGAAAGCCCGGACAGACCAGGAGGATCTATTCCCCCTGAAGAAAAATAATAGAAGACTCCAAACCTGACCAAGCATAGGACCAGGGACCTAAGCGGAGAATAGGGATCCCACAGAAAGGTCCTCATTGTCGGTTGTGGAACAGCACACTAAGAGGGAAAAAGAGCGGCAGGTTCAGCTACAGGCAGAGTTTACCCCAAACACCGCACACACTAACAGAGGAGACCTTACAACTCTCCAAGGTGAACGTCCCAAGCTGCACCGAAACCTTGTTACCCTCCTAAACCGTGCCTGTTACCGGACATCAGTAAAAAGGTACCAAAACCGAGACTATCGTGTGTGTGCCTGCTTCACCGCCGCCACCTGCAGCATTCACTGCAGAACCGCTACTACTACTCCCCTCATCCACCCCACTGCCCTGAGGTAAAGCTCCACCTGCGGGGAGCTGTACTATCAAAGCTGCATTTCCATTACCTCAGCGGTCGGCCGCAGCGCTGGTAACCCTACTACCAGGTACCACAGGTGGCATCACATTATCATCATTATCACCCCCATCCCTGCCACTGAGGGTCCAGGGCACGGAATTTGGAACTGACTAGCCGTGATCCCCCACCGAAGTGACCCCCTGTCCCAGTATCCGAGTACCCCCTGCCCTGTCAACCAGATCACTGGGAGTTGTAGTGTCTCTAGATCTGCAAACTGTGTGATGAAGTATGCGGGTGGTTGAAGTGTCTCTAGATCTGCAGATCCTGTGCCAGTGACACTACAACTCGCAATATGCTCCATCACACAGTCTGCACATCTAGAGACACTAAAACTCCCAACATGCTCCACGGACAGATCTCCATCTGTGATCTGTGATCTGTGATGACAATTCAGGATGTGTAGAGACTGGATGTGGCGGTGGCTTCTATTGCTTGTGAGATCACAGTCAAGTAGGGAGGTGGAGGGAGGGAGAGAGGGAGAGGGGAGGGTTTGGCTTAGAGCAAAGAGGGGAATAATACAAAGACACCCAGCGCCTCTTATGCTAATGTGCTGCACACTCTGTCCCCCTGCTGCACTCTTTCTAAGGACTTCTATAACATTTATCTCTGCAATCATTAATATAATCATTGAAGTACAGACATAATTGCACTCAGTATCCCAGAGCCTGTAAGGAACTGGCTTCACTTTATAGACCTAAATCCTACTGGTTGGTTCTCTTTAATAGTGGTACTAAATTGTTCACGTTCATGTGAACTACATCACTGTCTTGCAATGGTCAGTGTGCTGCCATATGATACCTCTTGTATATGGGCTGATTATTGGCTCATCTGAAGGAGTCCTTATAGAGAGTGTCTAATCTAATATATAAAACCCGAAGCCACTTCCGTCTTCAAGGGACAAAAATGACGTCACACGACAGAAGTGGCTTGGGCACTACACCCGCTCAGGGTGATCCAAGATGGCGGCGAGCGGTGGCGCTTTAGCGCCCACCGCGAGCAGCTGTCAAAACGGCGAGCGGTGGGCGTGGTGGGCTCCACCATTGAACCCCCCTGCCCGCCCCATCCTGCTTCCCCCGTCGGCCCCATCCTGTCCCCCCCCCTTGCTGGCTGCATCCTGCCCCCCCCCGGCTCCATCCTGCACCCCCCCTACACTAGCTCCATCCTGCCCCCCGGCTTTATCCTGCCCCCCGCCCCCGCCGACTCCATCTTCCCCCCCCGCCGGCTCCATCCTGCCCCCAACCTGCTTCATCCAATCCATCCTACCCCCCCGCTGGCTACATCCTGCCCCCCCCCACACCAGCTCCATCCTGCCCCCCGCCAGCTCCATCCTGTCCCCCCCCACCGGCTCCATCCTGCCCCCCCGCCCGCTCCATCCTACCCCCAAGCCCGCTCCATCCTGCCCCCCCACACCAGCTCCATCCTGCCCCCCGCCGGCTCCATCCTGCTCCCCCCTTGCCTCCATCCTGCCCCCCGCCCGCTCCATCCTACCCCCCTGCCCGCTCCATCCTGCCCCCCACACACCAGCTCCATCCTGCCCCACTGCCGCCTCCATCCTGCCCCCCCTGCCGGCTCCATCCTGCCCCCCACTGGCTCCATCCTGCCCCCCCCGCTGGCTCCATCCTGCCCCCCCGCCGGCTCCATCCTGCCCCCCGCCCGCTCCATCCTACCCCCCGCCCGCTCCATCCTGCCCCCCCACACCAGCTCCATCCTGCCCCCCGCCGCCTCTATCCTTCCCCCCCCCACCGGCTCCATCCTGCCCCCCCCGCCGGCTCCATCCTGCCCCCCTGCCGGCTCCATCCTGCCCCCCCACACCAGCTCCATTCTGCCCCCCCGCCGGCTCCATCCTGAGCCCCCTTGCCTCCATGCTGCCCCCCCACCTGCTCCATCCTACCCCCCGCCCGCTCCATCCTGCCCCCCACCCACCAGCTCTATCCTGCCCCCCCGCCACCTCCATCCTGCCCCCCGCCGCCTCCATCCTGCCCCCCCGCCAGCTCCATCCTGCCCCCTGCCGGCTCCATCGTGCCCCGCTCGCTCCACCTGCTCCCCGCCACCATCCCGCCCCGCTTGCTCCATCCTGCCCCACCGCCTCCATCCTGCCCCGCCGGCTCCATCCTGCCCCCACCTCTGCCACCATCCTGCTCCTCCGGCTCCATCCTGCCCCCCGGTTCCATCCTGCCTGTCCCCCCACTCCATCCTGCCCGCTCACTCCATCCTGCCACCACTCCACCCCCCATCACCATCCTGCCCCCCATCACCATCCTGCCCCCCTGGCAGTTAGTGGTCATGTGACCTATCAGCTGATCGGTTTCCCAGGCAACGACGGATCCTAAAGGCCTGTAGGACCTAGAAGACGGAGGTGGAGCGAGCCGACGGACAGGTGAGTATCCTCACTGAGGATTTTTTTTATTTTTTGGGGGGAGGAGCGGGGGGGAGCTGAGTATTGCCATATACCATAGTGCTGCTATACATGTACTCTAATGTATCGCCATATAATATAGTGCTGCTATACATGTGCTATAAAATTCCACCATATACTATAGTGCAACTCTACATATACTGTAATATACTGCCATATACTATAGCGCTGCTATACATGTAATGTAATGTACCCCCATATACCATAGCGCTGCTATACATGTACTGTAATGTACCGCCATATACCATAGCGCTGCTATACATGTGCTATAAAATACCACCATATACTATAGTGCACCTGTACATATACTGTAATATATTGCCATATACTATAGTGCTGCTATACATGTGCTATACTGTACCGCCATATACCATAGCGCTGCTATATCTAATATATAAAACCCGAAGGCTCACTTTAGCCAGCACTTCCGTCACTTTGTCATTGCCAAAGTGACGTCACCACCGCGCTACACCTGTCCAGGGTGGACCAACATGCCGGTCCTAAGTGCAGCGGGACTCAGGCAGCCCCACCACGCTTACGGCCGCCCCTACACTGCCTAAAACACACATCATGGGCGGAAGACGACCAGCGTTAGCTGGTCGTCTCCCGCCCGCCACACACCACTTCTGGAGATGACCGTTCTCCCAGGTGCCTCGCGCTCGCTCCGGCCGATTTCACAGGTGCAGGCTCCTCCCCCTCACTTCTGGCACCCGGGGCTGCTGACGGCTCTCAGCGGAATGGCGGCCGCACGGACCAGCTTCCGCTCCAAGACTGGGCCGAGGCTCCGGGGGTCAGCCCTGTGCTGGACTCTGAGCAGGAGGCCAAGTGGCCCCGGGGATATGGAGCCAGCTGGTGTGCAGCCTGGAGGGAGGGAGAGAGGTGTGCAGCCTGGAGGAGGAGAGGTGTGCCGAACGGTGATGTCGCCACTCCAGCCTCCTCTCTCCCTCACCCCCTCTCCCATCCCGCATCTTCCTCACCCCTCCTGCCTCACCTCTCCTCACCCCTCCAGCGCCACCTCTCCTCACCCCTCCAGCCTCCCACCACATCATACTCTGCTATCCACAGAGCACCTCTATACTTTGCTACCCACAGAGCCGCCTGTATACTCTGCTACCCACACAGCCGCCTCTATACTCTGCTACCCACAGAGCCGCCTCTATACTCTGCTACCCACAGAGCCGCCTGTATACTCTGCTACCCACAGAGCTGCCTGTATACTTCTGCTACCCACAGAGCTGCCTGTATAATCTGCTACCCTCAGAGCCCCCTGTATACTCTGCTACCCACTGACCCACCTGTATACACACAATTCATTTCACACACGCTCCCATGCAATTGCATGGGCCCCTGACCACTTGCACTCCTGCCCCTGACCACACTGCACTCTACCCCGCCACTGCACTCTCCCACACTACTTCCCGACCACTGCACTCTGCCCCTGACCAATACACTCTGCCCCTGACCACTGCACTCTGCCCACTACCCTGCCCTGACCGCACGCCTGACCATGCACTCTTCCCCTGACCACTCCACTCTGCCCCTGACCACTGCACTCTGCCCTGAAGCAGACTAGGAGCCACTGAGCCTCCGTATACTCTGCTAACCACTGAGCCGCTGTATAGTCTGCTAACCACTGAGCCCCCGTATACCGTGCTAACCATAGGCTAGAATACCCAATTCTTTAGAATCGGGCCGCCATCTAGTTTATAATAAAATGCTTCACTAACATTCTGATGTTATCTTATTTTAAGAATTCAAACACTTTAAACTTCCCTTTCTATTACTGCACCTTGAAGAAAAAAAGATTATGTGCATATACACATTATATAAAAATTCTAATAAAGCTGGTACTTAGCTTCTAAGAGGAAGATTTAATGCTGAAAATGTAATCTCTTTTCTTAGAGGAAAAGTAATTAGTTTCACGTTTGATTTCTAAAAATGGCAAACTACTGTAATATAACACATGAAATAGTCACTGTTAAGTAATTACAAGCAAATGGGCGGTTTACAACACAAGGATTAACACGCTCTTTGCAATCAATGAAGACCAGCCTTTCTCCTCTGTAAGTCATCTCAAGACACTTTTGTTTTAATAGTCATCATATGCCGTGTTTTGTTTTTCCAAATAAATGTTTTCGTGCAGTCAATAAAATATCCTGAAAGGAAAGAAGTTGATAAATATTTGTATATTGTTTTGGACAGTAAATGGAAATCAATAAAGCATAGCGGAGCTGTAATCTATAGACCATTGCAATTTTGAAGGTAAACACACCTCTCATTTTTTCCAAGCCAATGGATTTTCTGACTAGTAAAATAAAAGATATCCTCAATTTTATTGAAAAACCCATATCTTTAATTTATTAGAAAACATAAACTTGGATGAAGAGAGCATCATCTTGAAGATACGTGCCGGTCATTTAAACATGCCACTGACATCAGTATTGATCCTCGCAAAGCTTTTCCTGAAAAATCAGTGTCTGGGGACAATCATATTATAATTGCTAATTTCTCTGCTCAAACGGACCAGAGTTTCCACAAGAAAATGTGATACTGCACTTACTTTTATTTTCTTTCACTCCTGTCTCTTAAAGGGAATCTGTCAGCTGGTTTTCGCTACCTCATTGAGAGCACCATGATGTAGCCAGGGTCTCAAATCCAGGCCTCGAGGGCCGCACACAGTACAGGTTTTAGGATTTCCATAGATTGACAGTTGGAATCCAATGATCACTGTCAATTCTAAGAAATCCTGAAAACTGGACTGTGTGCGGCCCTCGAGGCTGGAGTTGAGACCCCTGATGTAGCAAAGAGACCCTCAATCCGACAATATATTACTGGGTGAAACTGTTTGACACAATTAAAATATTTATATTTAGCAACACAGCAGAGCTCTGTAAACAAAGTCTACAGACAGTGAGAAGCTGCTATTAAACAAAGACGATGGGCCGAACTTGGGATCACATGCTGCTATGTCCGAGGAATAAGCTACTGGGCCAAAACAAACATAACAGTAAACAACAACACAGTAACAATAAGAGACTCATGGCTGAAATCTCTGTGTTAATCCTTACAGTATGCTGTCTTCTGATTACATAGCAAAAACCTGCTGACAGATTCCCTTTCAATTAATGACTTTCCTCTGCCTAGGACAAAAGGCCAAGCCATATTTTTCAGATATTTTTTTATTTTCCCTAACAAGATTGATTTAAAGTTTGATTATACATGAAAAAGATAAACATATTTGTGCCACCCCAGAGTCTGGTTACCAGGGTGACATTGCCTCCCTCAGAGGGGTGATATTGTGCTTGGAAAGCGGGAGGAGGTCCCCATGCGAAGTAATACACAGCATGTAACACAATTCCTACTCCAAAAGGGGGAGCTCTATAACCTGACTTGAGGGGAGCTGCTCTGGTCAGGAGTAGGAGGCAGTTAAGTCTGTTAGGCAGTTAGTCTCAGGAGAGAGAGGAGTGGAGACAAGAGCTCTGGGTAATTGTAGCTGTGTCAGAGCTCACCCCAGAGCAGAGCGCTGATAAAAAGGACGCCAAAGTCCTTGGTTGTGCGGGTGCTGTACGCCCCAACAGCCGAATCTGGAGGGCAGGGTGTTGCAAGCCCTCTGGCCACACCGAACACCCAGAGGCACAACAGCAGACCTAGAGCCTGGGGCTGCCAGTGAAAAGGCACTGCCCATGATAGGCTCAGGCTGTCTGCCACACAGGTCAGAATCAATACGCAGAAGAGGGCCACAGCATAGCTACAGGCAGCAGGTACCTGAAAAGAGAGCTCAGTAGGAAGGCCTCCAAGCCCACCTGGAAAGGTGGACCCCCGAATGCTTCCAGGCTAGCCGGACTCCTATGATCTGTAACTAGTACCCCGGATTGCATTATCATCTGCCAAGAAGTAAAAGGTAAAGAAAACTGCACTTTTCTGCGTCCCTTGTTTATTCTCTGCACCCTCTGACCTGCACCCCAACGGTTACCACCACCTGAACAGACTGTCCTACCTATCCTGAGGCCCCACTCCAACCGTGGGGAGCTGTACCATCTTTGCTGCATTACCAACTGCCCCAGTGGTCCTGAGCCACAGCGTCGGCCATCCAATTGCTGAATACCATGGGTGGCGTCACGACTTAATCCCATGTATTTATGACCAATTTTTATGACACGGCCAGGGTCACGCCACTGTGACATCCCCAAAGAATTGTACAGCACAGTTCCAAGTGCCCCACGGCCCTGGCGGGGCATGTCATATTAATAAATGAAAATCTTTTATAAAACATGCAAGATTGTTAATTTAATACTTGATAATTTATTAGAAGCAATTGCAGGTATTGACTTTACTCCTTATTGGATTGTTCCTAATCAAGAGGTTTTGAAGCCATGTTTTGATCTTAGGTTTCAAATGTGTCTTCCTAGATATTGGCAGCTCCAGAAATTTTTGTTTACATGTAACACTAAGGGAGTTTATAGAAATACTAAAACTCAAGTCAAATCTTTAAAGCATCACTTTTGTTTTATTTCACTACAAGAGTAGTGCTTTGTATCTAAGTCCCCTGCCCATACTTCTGTGCTCACCCTCCAAAGTTGTCACCTCCTATCGGTGCTGCTCTTGTTGTTCATGCATATCTAAGAGAGCCTTATTCTGGTCTCATTTTGACTTGCATGAAGAGCATTTGACATAACTTCTGACTTCTTGCCCGTCAAAAGTTGTTATTATTGAATGGCACTGTGGGACCGTTGTGGTGCCATTAAAAGATGAATATGCCGCAGGGTGAGTATAATAGTGTTGAGGCAGTGACCTTACATTAAAAGCAACATTCTAGTGATGAAAAAAATCTAAACGCTGGAGTGGTGCTTTAACATTACCAGTTATCATCAGTGTGATAACGACTAGATTATGTCTTTAATGCTTACATCAGCTTTAATTGGACTTTTATGTCAAAATGGTTCACGATTTGCAGATGGTTGTGCTAGCAGAGAGAAAGCAATTATCTGCTAAAAAAACTCAATTGCTTTGCATAGCAATGGGAAAATTATATCTACGGTATATCCCATAATTAAGATATGACAAATTATTACAGATTAATAACACTGTAAATCTTCAAGTCCACCCAAGCCTGCACACCTGAATATATTACAAGGTATCTTATTTTAGAAGTGAAGTGAGTTAAAAGATGCATCAATGAAGCAATGAAGAGTCACAATTTATTTTATTTTAACAAATGCAAGGACAAGACTTAGTACACTTTATAATACATAACTTTAACAGGTTCCTCTCTTATCTGAGCGCTGCCTACTTGATAGTGAATCTTTCCTTATATACTGAACTTTAGTTGATAGAGGGTCATGTTTTGAGTCTTATCCACCAGATGCCCCTAAAAACACACATCCCATTGCACTGCTTCTCAGTCCTTTAATGGCCAGACTTGATATCAACTTTAAATGTTTAATTCTCCTTTCATTAGCCATGACTATTTATTTGCAGTGATGTGGCTATGTGAAAGTTTGTGTTATGCAGCATATTTTGGATATGTTTTTGGGTAAATGTAAAGTAAAGTGTAATTTATTCTCTCTGTCTCTTTTTGATCTCTCTCTTCTCTCTCCATATATATATATATATATATATATATATATATATAGTGGTGATGACATCAGGAACCTTATTTTACCCCACCGATACAGTGTAGTGCGGATGCATAGGGTAGCATCAGGGAGTTTAATTTAATGGCCATGGTGGTCCCTTCCAACTCTATCATCCTATGATTCTCGGTTAATAATGAAGGTGTCTGATGGACGCCCATTCATTATTAATCTCTGGGCTTAATATGAGCTGTCAAATACCATCTCACATCAACCCCATTAACCTGTTACCTTGATTGCCACTTCACCACGGCAATTGGGAAGAGCTGAGGAAAGCACTAGAATTGGCAAATCTAATGGATGCGCCATTTCTGGAGTGCCTGGGGACAGCTATTTTTCGATTGGGAAAGGATAAATAACCGTGCCTGTTCCCACCCTGAGAATGCCAACCACAGATGTCTGCTTTATTTGACTGGTTGTAAAAAATAAGTGGGATCCCACGCGCTTTTTTAAAATTATTTATTTAAATAATTTTTAAAAAAATGGCATCAGTTCACCTCTATTTTTCATAACCTGCCAGGGAAAGCAGACAGCTAAGGGTTTCAGAATGCAGCTGTCTACTTTACCTGTTATCAAAAATAGGCAGGAGCTCATGTATTTTTTAAAAAAAAATTTAAATGGAGTGCTGGCCAATCACAGCCTTGCCAATACTTGACATGGCTGTGATGAGGTTGCAAGCACCACACCAAGAAAAGTTTGTTGATTTTTCCTATTCTGCAGCCTTTAAAGAACCTTTATTCAGATGGCAAACCAAAACAGGAGCAATTGTACTTTACAGTTTGGGTTCGCTCATCCCTACTTATGACACTTTTTATGCAGGCTTATAGAAAATTGCTTGTTTATTATTTCATTATATTAATTGCATTGTTATTAGCTAGTCTATTGCATCATCTATTTAATCATTTAAGTCTTCATCTATCATTTTAGGGTGACCAATAGAGATGAGCCACCACCCTAGTGTTCAAATTCGATTCGGTTTGCCGAATTGGGTGTTTGTTCGTCGAATGTTCATTGAATGTTCGTCGAACACCGTTGAATCACATTGAAAACAATGGCACGCAAACACAAACACATACAAACACATAAAAAACACATAGAAAACACCTTCTAAAGTGTCCAAAAGGTGACAAACTACTCAGAAGATACAACAAACATATGGAAAAGTGAAAACTACATCTAAAAATGTGAAAAGAAAAGAGATAGACAAGAAAAAGGGAGAGGAGACACAGGTATAGGCATATCATGCCCTTCCAAAATCAGTTTTTACTACAGTAGTTGTAAGGCATCATGCACACGATGAGCGATCTTTAAGGTGGCCGGGTTTTATAGGGCCAGGACATGTGACAGACATAGCCAATGATGACCTTGGTTGTGTGAAAAAATACACTTTCCAGTGTGGGACTGTGATTGGCTAGCAGCCTGAACCGCCTCACTGTATATGCTTTAGGGGAAAAAAAAAAGAGCGCGACCTTATTGCTGCAGCTCTGATACAAGCACCCCTGCACTCTATACACACAAACTGGATATTAACATTCATTTGCAGCATTAGGGCTAGGTTTAGGGCTAGGAAGATTAATCTTTTGTGGATCAAAGCGTTATCGAACATATACAAGAACTGCCGAATTTCAAGCAAATTGTTCTAATTTGGCGAATGACTCGAACACCGTCCAAAACAGCTTGAATTTGAGATTGGCGAATAATTCGAATCAAACATCGCTCATCTCTAGTGACCAATCAAAAAATCCCAACTTAGTTTTGATTATGTTAAATGCAGATGCATCGCCTACTTTTAATAAGGTAAAAATGTTTGTACCGTGTTAGCCATTAGAAATAAAAAATATTGGAATCTGAGAGTCCTCAGTGGTTTATATCTTTTAATGGCTAACTGAAAAGATGGTAAGCAAAGCAAGCTTTCGGGACTCTATGGACCCTTTGTCAGGCTGATAATGAAACAAATTCTGAAGATGCATACATACCGTATATACATAAGCAGGGTTAGATGCTGTAGTAAATAAAACAGGTGATGTAAAGCAGAGTCATCCAACGTCAATGCCCAGGAGAGAAGGGTTACACAGTCTTTGAAAACTAACAAATAAATCATCATTAAACCTGCAGACAAGGGTGGTGCAATAGTCATGATGAACAAATCTGACTACCTGAAGGAAGCAGACAATTGAAGGACACACGCTACTACAAGAAATGGGAGTTTAACCCCACACAGGACTATCACAAGAAATTAGGCTAGATTCACACTTGGCATGCGTTTTTTGCATGTTTTAGGCAGCCTGCATTTTTGGGCTGCATTTTTGCACTTCGGTGTAGAGCAGCCTTAAAAAATGCATGTCAAAAACACATGCAACAATGCATGGTACATTTAGACACTTTCAAAAACGCATGCGTTTCCTATAGGGCCCCATGTTAAAAAAATGCAACAAAAAATGCTGCATGCAGTATTTTTTGGTGCTGAGCCAAAAATGCATTCCAAAAATGCATGGTACATTTAGACATGCGTTTTTGCTATTGGGGCATGCGTTTTTTGCATGGGGGCCTATGGATGCGTTTTTGCATGCGTTTTCACAAAACACAAGTCTCAAAAATGCATGGAAAATCTGCAAGTGTGACCCTAGCCTTAAACAGGCTGGTTTTTTGTCTGCCTGACATATCCCTAAGAGCTGATGACCTAATACCAGAAAGTCCAAGAACAAGCACATTCTACATGCTTCTTAAAATTTACAAATCAGGAAATCAATGAAGACCAATCATTTCATGTGTGGGCACCCTCACCGAACAAATTTCTGGGTTGCTAGAGGGTGTTCTCTAACCCCTGGTAAAAGAGACACCAACCTACATTCAGGACACAATTGACCTATTGAATAAACTTTTAGCAATAGGTCCTCTACCAGAAGGAAACATCCTCGCCACCATGGATGTGGAATCTCTGTACAGTAACATCCCACACCAGGATGGATTAAATGCTTGCAAAACCTTCCTGGAAAACACAGGGATTGATGCTTATTCTGTGGTGAAGTTTACAAAATTCATCCTCACGTACAACTACTTTACATTTGACGACAACATATATTTACAGGAGACTGGCACAAAAATGGAAAGTAAAATGGCACCACAATATGCAAACCTTTTCATGCCCAAGCTTGAAGATGACTTTTTATTCTCCTATCCTATCAGGCCTCTGGCCTACTACCTTCATATTTATGACATTTTAATCATCTGAACAGAGTCTGAGCAACAGCTGAAGACGTATCATGAAAACTTTAATCAGTTTCATCCAACCATTAACTTAACACTCAACTACTGCTCTGAATTCAGCTTTCTAAACACCATTATTAAGCTACAGAACAATGAAACAGAGACATCCCTGTACCGGAAGCCAATTGCCCGTCCAATATATCTCCGCTGTGACAGTTTACATCCAAAACACATAAAAAACTATTGTGTATAGCCAGGCCATCAGATTCAATTGGAAATGTTCCAACCCTACATATAGAGACTATCCCCTTGACGACCTCAGAAAGACCTTTTTGAACCAGGGCTACCAACCAAGAGTAATCGAGAACCAGATTACAAGAGCCACCGGAATATCATGGAATCATCTCTTACATTACAAAACTAGAGAAGGAAAAAGCTGCACAGAAACTGCAAACCACTCCTACAAAAAGATGCCCAACTAAAATCAATATTTCCGGATCCCCCACTCTTGTGTTTTAGACAACATCCGAATCTAAAAAACATCATTGTCAGAAGCGCCCTATCCTCTCCAACAGCAATAGGAACCTTTCCCTGCAACCAGAACAGATACAAACCGGTCCATCTATAATGACAATGGGCAAGATGAAGATTCCTAGCACAGATCTGGACTACAAGATTCCAGGTAACTTATGTTGCATCACAAGCAATGTGGTGTATGTAATTATATGTACCCAATGTCCAATAGGTGGACATTCAGAACAAGAATGATTTCTCATCATCACTCAAAAAAAGCGTATGGATCTACCTATAGCAAAGCATTTTTGCAGCCCTGACCATAGTGAAACCGATATTAGTCTGCTCATATTAAAAAGTAACTTAAAATCTCAGAAAGAGAGAAGAATTTGGGAATACAAATTGATAATGACCTTTGACGCATTCAAAACAGGATTGAACGTCTCACATGGATTCATGCATTTTTATATAAAATTAAAGAGCATTTGGGGACATCACAGATTCATGCGTTTTTATATAAAATGAAAGGACATTTGGGGATATCACATCTCCAACAGACTCAAGTTAGAGGACAATTAACTTTTGACACTTCTTATGTGAACAGTCTCGTTTTGATTTATGGCTTTCTACAACTCACTGAGGAATCTTCAGGTCTCCACAGGCCACTAATCATAGAACAATAATACAATTGTTTCCTCTTATCTCAGAATTTTGACTTTACTTTCCCAGCTCCATTCCCCCTCCTAGCCTGACTCTGCTTTACGTCACCTGTTGTATTTACTATAGCATATAACCATGCTTATGTATTTACTACAGCGTCTAACCCTGCTTATCTATATACTGTATGTGTCTTCAGAATTTGTGTCGTTATCAGCCTGACAAAGGGGCCATGTGTCCGAAAAGCTTGCTATGCTTACCATCTTTCCAGTTAGTCATTAAAAGTTATAAACCACTGAGGACTCTCAGATTCCAATATTTTTCTACTTTTATTAGTGCTTTCTGTTTTGTTTTGTTTTTTAAATACTTTATTTATCGATTTCAAAAAACAGATAATTAAAATAAGCAGCATACATATAACAGTCAGGTTCGTTATCTGGGCAAGTCAAAGACTCACACACCAACATTTTAATTTCCTAATGGACTGTAATCCCCATTGCTCTCATGGGTCCAGTAATCTTACTGTTGTCCTTTAAACATTAAACAATGCTTAACCAAAAGAAGTTTTATTAAAACCAGGCATAAAACAAGATAAAGCCTGATAATTATAGGAGGAAAGAAAATCAGAGAAAGAAGTAGGATAAGGGAAAGATAAGAACAGAAAGAAAAGAGAAAAAGGAATGAAAAGGATGGGGGGAGAGGAAGGAGAGTGAAGAGTGGTTCAGTTCCTCCAAAGGGGGTCCCGCGTCCAATTCCTCCAACTAAGTACGTTCTGACCAGAAGGCTCTGGTACTCCAGGAAAATCACTCCACTGATACCAGGTGCCAAAGAATTCTGTGTACTTGTTCTTGAGTGATGCTGCCAGATCTTCCATCAGCATCTGATTGTTCACCCACCCACATATTTATGCCCACGCAGCCATGACCATGAAGTGTAAGAGAGATTTTTTATAGTGTGAAACCAGGAGAGTGGATTGTTGGAACAAAAAGAGATCTCATCCAAGATCTTGTTTGGTGTTAGTTAACTGTTTAATAACTCTCCTTACATACTCCTGTACAAATTAAATTTCCTCACACCTCCAAAAGATATGTAGAAACATTCCCTCTTCCTTTCCACACCTCCAACAGACAGAATCCACAGAGGGAAACATTGCAGAATCTCCAGTGTACCCTAAACCACTTAGACAGCATCTTATAGTTTACTTCCTGAAGGCTTAAACTTATCATTGACTTATGAGCCAGTGTCAAAATCCTGTCCCTCTGTTCAGGGGTGAGTTGAACACCCAGGTCCCTTTTCAATTTAAAGAAATATCTGGGTAGGGAAGGTCCAACGAGAGCACCAGGAGGGACTTTACCACCGAAAGAGATGGAGATAATGAACCCTCCTCTAGGCACAAATTTTCAAACTTAGTGGTGATACCTGTGAACCTGGACACTTCCAATAAGGACTTCAGGAAATGTCTCAATTGCCTCGCCCTCCAACTCCCCAACTGAACAAAAGCTGCAAATCTCATCCATCGTCAGCCAGGAATTATGACCAATAAATTGCCTCTCTCTAAAAGTACCCCCCCCCATCCTCCAAAGTCGGAAAATTGGATGAGTCAGACTGGGGTCGAAGTCAAGGGAGCCAACAATCGGTGTCAATGGCGATGGATAGGGAAGCAGTCGGGAGCGGACCTCCAACATGGAACAGCACAACAGAGTAGCTCCGAGAGTAGGGTGAGCAATCAGGCTTGGGTGAGAAACATTAGGGAGCCATGAGGCAGCGGACAGGGGGATCTCCATAAAACTTTGCTCAATATGTTTTGACAAGAACATTGCTGCACCAATCCACCACCCTCACCATGTGGGCCACCAGGTAATATGTCTTCAAATCTGGAAGCCCCAAGCCCACCCCCCGAGACTTTTGACTACATTTACCTTTATTGCTGGCTATATTAGCAGGTGGATGGATGTTTGGAGTATCAGTTAAGGATTGTATTGCTGATATATCTGTTATACTGTCATACTAACTCAAATAGGACCCTTAGGTCTATCTTAGAATGATCACACCTTGCCCAACCAGCTCATGCACAGGCTAAGGTTCCTAACTGCCTAGTGGCTCATTTGCAGGCTAGAGCAATTCTATCCACAGGACTAGAAGACACCTGGACCTTGCTTTCCAACCAACTGTTGAATGAACCTTATATCTCCCTAGGAGCTAGGGGAAAGTTAAAAAGTATTAAAACATTGAATTAGGAAGGTGTGTAGAGATATAAAGTACCTCTGAGTGAGAAAATATGAAACCATGAAAACAAGTGAAATAAAGAAATACACTGCTTCCCACACCAATGATCATGCATGGAAGCAGTGAATATACACACACATGATTGCTCGTGGCTGCAGCTGTGGCCAAAATGACTTGTGCTAACTATTTAAGGTAATGTAATATACGCCACTCCCCCGCCCATCATCCTGTCCACCTCTTAGTGCTACATTCAGTGCTTAGAGGTGATGGACAGTGGGATGCAGTGAATTATGATGATGGCCATATCTGCAGCATGGTCTAGTCTTCAGTGACCTGCTCCTGCCTATGCTCTACCACCTCTGTTCCCCCCACAGCCACAGCCAGATACCGTACATCCAGACTATAAGACACACTCCCACTTTCCCCAAAAAATATTTTGGGAAAACAATTTTGTGTTGTATTTCAAATAATACAGTCAAATTATGGCAATGGTATTCTCCAATATCAATGGCCTTTTTAAGCAGGATTGTTTGAATCTTTGTGGAGAAAAGTATAATTGTTTTTTACCACCATTAGGGCGCGTTCGCACAACGCATATTTGGCTGCATATTTGGTGCGTATCTGCTGCTTATACAAGCGTTTTCTTAGCAAAGCCTACTGGTTTTCCTGTCTGCATGGTGCCTTTTTTTCCGCAGCACATATGCTGCATATTTTAGTGCGGAAATATCTGCAGCATGTCAATTCTTGCTACGTGTTTTTCCGCACGTAATACACCAATTCCCTGACTCCCGCCCCAGAAACAAGGCTTGTACCCTATGTTAATGTGTGTAATTGTCATTAAAATTTATTGTGAGCATGTATCTTAATTGTGGGGACCTTGTGAAAGGTTGCATTAATGTTTAAAAAGTACTACTTTATTATAAACACAGTTTGAAGTCCCATTGGTGTTTGCAGTCAGAGCAGGGACCACTCTGCCTCTTCTACACAATTTGTCTAGGCGCGTAAACTATGCTTATTTTAAATGTTCTGTATGCACTGACCTGTCAAAAAGCGGTGTAGAGATGTCAACAATTTATACAAAAACAAAACAGATTGATAATGAGCAGCACATGATCTAAAAACAATGGTGGCAGGTTAATAACAAAAACGGACATGACAGATTCCCTTTAATGTTATGCCATGGCATACAGAAGCATAATGTGCAGCACACCACAGGAGAGATGACGGTGATGGTTAAGAAAGAATGCTCTTGCATTAGAGAGAGGTGAGATGGGTCATTTCCTGACACTCACCAGTTTCTTACCCTGAGCTCCCCCAACGACCCTATATCAGGCCTTCTTCCCATCGCTAACACTTCCCTGGCCCTCTCTTGTCCTGAAATAACCCTGCATAACATGTTCAGTAACACTGTAAATAGAAGCAAGCGCAGATAGGGTCTTATAATTTTAAACATCTCAGCGGCTTTGAAGCTGTAAGTGTCAATGCTCACCTTGTACAGTTGTGTGACACACAACCAGTATATTAAGCAAAATGGCGGCTGCTGCTGGACCCACACTTCCACATGCAATGTGGTCAATAATCCAGAGATTCCAAGGGACAATGTGTTGTTTGTCCGCGCTGCCACAGAAAACACATAATTGAAGGCTTCAAATTACAACACCTTTATTCGATCCATCCGACGCGTTTCAGAGCCTGTTATGCTCCTTCATCAGGGAGTGTATCACTGATGATACACTCCCTGATGAAGGTTCTGCAGCACCAAAAGAAAGCAAAATACATTTTAACACTAACTGAAGTCCTGCAATCCATAAGCCATTGTGACCTTTTGGTTCTAGACTCGCGAGAGATCTCCCTAGAGTGATACACACTCGAGAAAGTAAAACTTCCCTCTATTATTAATATTAATCTATTATTTTTTTCTAAATAGATAGACATATTAAATCAATTTTTTTATTGTTTTTTTTTGTGTTTTTATGATAGGAACATCTTGAAATTTATACTTCAAAAACAAATTAATTTTTGTGCACTTTAACCATAACATTTCTGGGTACTAGAAAAGCATAATTTTGAATTTCCTAAAAAGATAAATCCAGGATCCCTCTTAACAATGCTTGTTCATTCATGATGTTTTTCATTTAAAACATTTTGCATATAAGCCAAGAACATGCCTAAGGATGCTTGTTGTTAAAAATTGCCTGTGGTATCCATTGCGAAAAATACTTGTTAAAAAGCTGGTTTACCATCTTGGAAAACACAGTACTCAACAATTCCCGACTTAAAGAAAAATATGAATTATTAAGAAAAAAAAAAAACAGTTTGGTGGCAAGTGGATGATGCCTGTAAAGTGCTGCAGATTTCCTCAAGGCACATCCAAATCCAAAGGAACTGAGCCAATTAGACTGACTGTCTTTTCAATGAGTTGTGACCTATCATTGGTAATAGCTTATTATTATGATAGATGAACCCATCTCTCAGACTGAAGTCTGAGTATACACTTCAGCAGTTCTCCTGAATCAAAGGCCTAATACCTCCCAGGTTTGCATCCCTAGAAGTGACAGAAACGAGAAAAGACAGCATGCATGAGGAAACACACATGATTGCTTCGTTCAAATGAATTTATTTATCGTTTTATAGAACCATATTTTATGCTCCTTGCTTTGCAAGGTGCATGACTTTCACATATCAACTAATTTCAGAAACAGTTGCTACGAGAATCTTCACATTCATTTCATCATTTACTGCATGCTCCGCTTCTGTCACCGTTAACCGTGTTTGTATGCCACAATTTGATATGAATTTCATGTCTCAGAGTGTGCTGTTCATTATTTACTGAAAATTTGACAGTATGGAAGGTACAATGAGACCGCGCATCAACCAGTCATAAATTATAAGTTCCTTTATAAAATGGAATGAATATTAAAACTTTAGAGGGAATATTCACTCTTGAAGACATGGATCCAAAATTCCCTGCTGATGAATTTCTTAATATATCTTTATAGCAGTTGTAGCTACTAAGCTCATGTTACTGAAAGCTGCAGGAAGCCAGAAGTTTATTATACAACGATTACTATATAATACATATGTATCTATGTACTAAAAAAAGCCTTTTTAGGAAAACATTTTTTTTATTTATTGTAAAGTATTATTGCTGCTTTTTATTTGGAAGGTGAAGACAGCAAAGCTAAGACTATTCATAAAGCCTCATTTAGATGCCTGTTTATTCACTTATGCAAAAATATGGTACTTGTGTCCTCAGTGTGTAATTTTTACCATCAGTGGTTCATCTGTGTTTTTCATGTATGAATAGGTAAACTATAATGCTACTCCTATCATTTGCCATATTAATCACAGAGAGCACATGGATTACACAATGAACCCATCCATGGGCTGCCTTTGATTTTCACAGACCACAAAAATGCACAAACATGTTGTTCTGCCTTCTTCCACATGTGGAGCTGTGGATACCTAGCATACAGCTTAACCCTCTTTCACTTCCCCAAGGAACAGACTGTAGGATTTCTGGAGTCCATATTTATTGAGGTAACTTGATTGCGTGAACGATAATGTATGTGATAAAAATGGAATAATCTGACGAGAGGAAAGTTGTAAGGAACAGAGAGCCAGAAACACACATCTTATCTTCTCACTGAAGAACTCGGAAACTGACTTCAAGGATCTCTTTCTCCGGAGGAAGGAGGGGGCGGTCCCTTGGCACTCATTATTCTTGAAGGGGACAGATTAAGAGCTCTCCTAGATCATGTTTAACATCTAAACAACATAAACAGGCAACTAATGATCTGTACAGGTCATAACTAGTATAACTCTAGTATAACTTTATGAATATTTTCTTAGCTGTTCTTGAATGGGCAGAACAGATGTAAAAATCCCCATAGATTATAATTGGAATAATTATTGAACCCAAAATGTCTCAGCTTCTTTCGTTTGCATCACCTATCTATAAAAAACATTATTTGATCTTCCAAAAGGGATAATTTTTAGACTATTTACACAATCTGACTAGCCTAAAAGTCTGATACTTTATTATGTTGTCAAATATGCTGTTGTTTACCTCTGGTAACAATCCATTTTTCAGGCAATGAGAGACTTTTTAATGATGCAATTTATATGAACTTATTAGATGCAAATCAATTTTTTGGGAGAAAATTTAGCAAAACTGGAAAGTGTTCATTTGAATAACTGATTATTTTTAGTATTGATGTTCGGGTTAGGCTAGGGGCTGCCAAAGGAAGCACAATGGTGATTAAGGCAGGAGAACCATACTTACCAGTCTCTGCACTGTGGTCACACTCCTTCCGGGAGGGCTCACTAAGCATCATGAATATTCATTACATCCCCCACCAGCCCTCTGTGACAGTGTCTGTGATCGATTATGCAAATCAGACTGCACCCCCACTCTCTTTGCCTGCATCTGTGATTAGTTAAATATATATCACAAAAAAGACAGTGTAAAAACCGTCCAAAAATATATCTCTGCTATATACCGTATATACTCGTGTATAAGCCAAGTTTTTCAGCCCAAAAATTGGGCTGAAAAGTCCCCCCCTCGGCTTATACACGGGTCATACGGTATGCTGTGGGGGGGGCTGTGACCGGGAGCTGGAGGAGGCAGGAGGGGCCGCGGTGACCGCAGGCGGTCACGTGGGGCCGCCTCATTAGTGCAATGAATATGCACGGCATCCCCCCGTCCATCAACGGCGGGGGGATGCCGTGCATATTGCACTACACAGCCCCCCTCCTTAATATGGGTCCCCCAGTATTAATAAACAGCCCCCCCTCCTTATCATGTCCCCCCAGGCTGCGGCAGCTGTCAAAATAACAAACAGTTTATACATCACCTTCCGGCGCAGCTCTCCGCTCCTCCCGTCCTCCGCTCCTCCGCTCTCCGGCTTCTTCTTTCTTCTTGTGCCGGTGTCATGTGACCGGGCGCAGGAGATGACGTCATTTCCTGCGCGCGGTCACAGAAGTCGGCACAAGAAGAAGAAGAAGCCGGCGAGCGGAGGAGCGGAGGGCGGGAGGAGCGGAGAGCTGCGCCGGAAGGTGATGTATAAACTGTTTGTTATTTTGACAGCTGCTGCCGCCTGGGGGAAATGATAAGGAGGGGGGGCTGTTTATTAATACTGGGGGACCCATATTAAGGAGGGGGGGGGCTGTTTACTACCACTGGGGCTGTATACTACCACTGGGGCTGTATACTACCACTGGGGCTGTATATACCTCTGGGGGGCCTGTATACTACCACTGGGGCTGTATACTACCACTGGGGCTGTATACTACCACTGGGGCTGTATATACCTCTGGGGGGCCTGTATACTACCACTGGGGCTGTATACTACCACTGGGGCTGCATATACCTCTGGGGCTGATGTATACTACCACTGGGGCTGTATACTACCACTGGGGCTGTATATACCTCTGGGGCTGCTGGATACTACCACTGGGGCTGTATACTACCACTGGGGCTGCATATACCTCTGGGGCTGATGTATACTACCACTGCTAGCATATAAATGATTTATTGAAAAAAACAGCAATGGTCACCCTGTATATTGATACACAGTGCAGATAAAGCACACGGCTGTGGGCTGCAGCCTCAGCCATGTACGTTATGTTTGCTGGATATCAATTTACATGGGAACCCCACTTTTTAAAAGAAAAAAATTAAATGGCATGGAGTCCCTCTAATTTGATACTCAGGCAAGATAAAGCAATGGCTAGGGGTTGGTATTTGCATCCTCTGATGGCACATAGTTATTGAACCACCAGTCTAAGAATAGCTGATCACAGTTTTCCCAGATTGGTGCATCCATTAGATGCAGCAAATCTGGCACTTTATCCGACTTTCCCTGATTGCTCTTATTCGGAGGCAGTTGGGTTAATACTAGGGATTAATGACAGCTTTGAGTTTTCAGCCAGAAAAAATGCAACTGTGGCATCATACCCAGAATAAGCATCACACAGATTTGAAAACACCAGGAATGTGCTGTAAATTAGCATGTCATGCCCAACGAGGCATGATACACAGAGCGAGGTGGCAAAGTGGAGGTTGAGGGAACGTCCACAAATGATGACGACACCATCAAAATTACCATAGGGACATGTAAGTAAAAAAATAATTTTTCTCAGCGATATCAGTTCATATTTAGGTCAGATGTTTAGCGATGTTTAGGGATGTACTAGGAAGCTGCAGGGACAGGTATTGCTAGGTTTGAAGGCATAAATGACCTGACAGATTTTCTTTAAAAGGAATATAGTTTTTGTCACCAATTTAAAAGCAGTTGAATATATGGGTAGAATCCTTGACTTCAACGATGTGATACTTACTGGGCTGGTTGCTGTAATTAAAAAAAATATTTTAATCAGAAGGAGATTATTACTAGAGGACTAGCAAACCTTCTACCATTTAGTCCTCCATATTCAAGAATTTTGTATAAATCTACACTGATTGACAACTTTCTGCTTATCCACAGTATACACAAAAAGCTGTAAATCAGCAGTATGGCTGGGGTTATACATACCTCAGCTTTCAAAAAGTTGGGTGACCTACCATACATAAAATGGTGATTGTATTAAAACTACAGTAACCAGCCAGGTAAGTTACACTTTGCTAGTATGGGTTTCTTCCCAAACATTATACTGCTCTCTGATGGGTAGAAAAAAACCTAAGGCTGGGGTCACACACACAGATATCTGGGCAGATATTGTTCACAGATCTCTGGTTGCAGTGAAATCATGGACAGATTGCTCCATTTGTACACAGCCACAAAATGGAACCATGTGTCCATGATTTCACTGCAACCAGAGATCTGTGAACAATATCTACCCAGATATCTGTGTGTGTGACCCCAACCTAATGATAAGTTCCCTTTAAGCAATCACATAGAAACAGATAGCTATAAATGATTCTCTAATTTTAATCTCCATTTCCACATCTTTTTACATATACATAAAACAATTGAATAGTTAATAAAATGACTTGCCTTAAGATCCTCGAGAGGTAAACCTACTTCTGAATCACCACAGATTCTTCTTTTCATTATATTTCTGCACACAGAGTTGCCATTATCATGATTAATGGTATACTTAGTGCTAAATTAAGACAGAATTCTTTGGGGAAATGTTTTGACATCTAGGATAAAGCCTAATGAAGTTCATTATCATCAACGTTATTACAACAAATACCCAATAAATTAAAAATGAAAGGACACTTGAGAAAACGTATTATTTTTCTACACCAGTAAAATCTTGATAACAAGTTGGTAATGTGCAATAAAGAACATTGTAATTTTAGACTATGCAATGCCCTCTATAATTTATTAATAAGAACAGAACACATTGATAAATTATCGGATGGAAAACATCAATTAGAAATTTGCTATAAATGTGTTGCCACGTTTAACGCTGGGTAATCTGTGATGGAGTAAACAATGCTCATCCTACATATTGTCATTAGATTCATGAGTCACGCTTGGTAAGAAACATGTTGGAAGATGTAGTTTCATTGCGAATAACCTATCAAACATATTTCTAATGACTGCTTAATAATATGCCATGGGACCATTAGCCAGATCTCCAGCTTCATCCATCTATTTCATAGAAGAAATATGCATGACGATATCCAGGATTGACGTAGGCAGAGAAGGTGAGAACAATCACAATAATACTCTGCACAACAATATGTTCATTAATCACACAATTGATTATACAAGAATAGTCTCTAGTGAAGAATTGGATGGAAATCATGAATGCATTTTAAATACTCTTTCATTGCTTCTCATCCATTATATAATTCAAGCACATTATGTGTTTTATTACATTAGGATTAACGGTTATAGAGTGAGCCAATATTATATTTTGTTATTACAATATCATTTTTTTCCCGGTCTGTTTATTGGTTGACTGCAAAGAGAGGTATTGCAGGAGTTTATGGCATAAGGTACATGATAAGTATAAGTATTAAAGGGAATCTGTCAGCGGGTTTTTGCTTTGTAAGGTGAGGACAGCTTGATGTAAGAGTTAAAAAACAAAAAGCAACTGTGCTTCTCTTATCTGGATCTGTTCAATAGTTTACTTAAACTAATGGCTTTATTACACTGTGATTAACATTACAGGACTACAAAGTAATGCACCAGGTAGTCCTACATGCTTCCTGCTGTGATTGACACCTCATAATAAATGCACAATCTCCTGGTGTGGACAGCTATCTCAGCTCTGCTGTGTTCCTGAAAATAAATTCTTTGATTGTATGAGAACGCCTTCACCCATTAATTGATGTGATACCTGGCTGAACTCAGGGTTTCTTTGCCTTCATAATGTTGATGTCAGATGAGGGAGAAAAAATCTGTTGACAGGTTCCCTTTAACCCCTTTACGCCAAGACAATTTTCCATTTTTCTCTTTTGTTTTTCCCTCTCTTTCTTCTAAGAGCCATAGCTTTTTATTTTTTCCATCAATATAGACATATGAGGGCTTGTTTTTTGCAGGACAAGTTGTATTTTCAGACAAAATAATTAATTTTACCATCTAGTGTACAGGAAAATGGGAAAGAAAATTCCAAATGCAGTAAAATTGCAAAAAAAATGCAATCACACGTTTGTTTTTTGGGTTTTTTATTCATCATGTTAACTATATGTTAAAACTGATATGTCTGTATAATGCCTCAGGTCGGTACAAGTTCTAAGATTCCAAGCATGTATGCTTTTACTGTTATCTAAGTGGTGAAAAAATTCAGAAGTTTGACAACAACAAAAATTTGCACCATGTTCCCAACCCGTAGCGTACTCATTTTTTTGAGATCTGGGGCTGTGTGATGGCTTATTTTTTGTGTCTTAAGCTGACGTTTCTAATAGTACCATTTTTGTGTAGATGCGCTGTTTTGATCGCCGTTATTGCATTGTATTGCAATGTTGTGGCAACCGAAAAAAAGTAATATTGGTGTTTGGACTATTTTTTCTGTTACGCAATTTACAAATCTGATTAATTGATGTTATATTTTGATAGATCGTGCACCCGACACATGATGTATCCAGTACCTCAAATGTCGGGAAGGGGTTAATGTATAGTGGTATAAGGTTGTAAAACATGTCCTATATTTTTATTTTCAAGTGTGCTCGGATAACATTTTTTATCCATAACTTAGGCTGCCTTCACATTAGCGTTTGGCGCCGCAGCGTATGCTGCGTTCCCATACGCAGTCAAACGCATGCGCACTGCGTTCCTATGTTTAACATAGGAACGCATAGTGCCTGCGTTTGGCAGCGTTTGCTGCGTTCGGGTGCGGATGCGGACCATATCTGCTCCTTCCGGTGTCCCGCGTCCGCACCCGGGACGCAGCATGTCGCGTCTCTGGTGCGGGGAGAGTGTGTGATCTGTATGCAGGCATCCGCCTGCGCACAGATCACTAATGGCGGGCAATGAGAGCGCACGGCGATCTGCAAGCATCTGGAGACCGCCGTGCGCTCCATTATAAACATAGGGGCCGCGGTCTGCATGCACATGCTTGCAGATGCATCTGCAAAACGCTGCAGATGCATCTGCAAGTCTGAAGGCAGCCTTACACGTTCATTTATGATACTAATGAAACATTTTTGAATGCTTTCTGATTAATTCACAAGTCCCTGCTTTAGTAAAGCTCTATATTTCAATAATTAGTTGCTATTTGATACTTCACACAACTTTATCAAAGCTTTATGGGATATTCTAATGCAGGGAATATTTTGTAGAAATTTCTGAGACTGTTTAAGAAGCATTGAAACAATTATTCTTTCTTTTCCCATTTTCTGCTATTAATGTTGCAAAATATGTTGCAAGTGCATTTGTGGGAAATATTACTTTTTTCTTTTAGCACCAGCTCCTGTATTATAGAAGAAAAAAAGTGGGGTTTATCAAATTTACTATAAAATATATATATAAAAAACGTAAAATATACAATAGCTGAAGCACAAAAATATGCTCGTGTATAAGCCGACCCCCCTACTTTTGCCCCAAAACCTGGGAAAACCTATTGACTCATGTATAAGCCGAGGGTGGACCCCAGCACACATATACAGCCCCCAGCAGTGTGGTATACAAGCCTCCCCAGTGGTATATACAGGCCCCAGCAGTGTTACAGCAGCCTACCCAGTGGTATATACAGCAGCAGCCCCAGTGGTATATACAGCAGCAGCCCCAGTGGTATATACAGCAGCAGCCCCAGTGGTATATACAGCAGCAGCCCCAGTGGTATATACAGCAGCAGCCCCAGTGGTATACAGGCGCCCCCCCATCGGTATACAGGGCCCCCCCCTTGCTGCCGCAAACCTGTAAAGTAATAGATCATTATACTTATCCCTGTCGCCGCCATCCTCGCTCTGCACCGCGCTCCTCCGGGTCTTCATGCTTCTCCCGGCTTCCTCCTCTGGTGAGCGCAGGCAATGATGTCATTGTCTGTGCGCCGGAGGAGGAAGCCGGAAGAAGCATGAAGACCCGGAGGAGCGCGATGGCGGCGGCGACAGCGACAGGGATAAGTATAATGATGTATTACTTTACAGGTTTGACGCAGCAAGGGGGGCCCTGTATACCGATGGGGGGGCGCCTGTATACCGATGGGGGGGTGGGCGGCCTTATGACTCGCGTATAAGCCGAGGGGGGGACTTTTCAGCCCAATTTTTTGGCTGAAAAACTCGGCTTATACGCGAGTATATACGGTAATAGTGAAAGATCAGGACATACCAATGAAGCATGATGTATTTGTACTGTGTTAATAATTTGTTTTTAATTAGATATATTGTAAAAAAAATCCAAAGATCTCTATGAAAATGTGCTATTTAGATGATGCATCAAGAATGCTTTGGTAATAATTTCTCCAGATTAAATAATTCTGCCAAATATATTTATGAACATTGTAATTTTAGGGTGACAAAGAAAACTGGGGACGAGGTTCTAATTTTTAACAAGAATTTGTTAGCCGATTTAATTTCAGTGAATTGGACTGCTAATAATAATTTTGTAATTCACAAGACCTCAGAATAAATTAATATACCCCTTTGGAAAAGAAAGACTTTATTCGGTATCTCAATGAATATAATACAAATTTCCAAAATCTTAATGAGACTGTGTTTCATAGAACATATTTTAACCTGTAACAAGAAAGTGAAGTTTATAATATAGAGTAACTATCATTACAAAATCTTTAGCTTTACTCAAATTAGTTGATGCACCCCACATCAAAAACTATTACATCTAATATTTTGTATGACCTCCATGAGCATTAAAGACAACACCAAGTCTTATATATGAAGAGAGTAAAGAAACTGGTGACAAATTGCAACCTCTTTCTTTTTCCATTCTTCAACAACAACCTGTTTTAGAGCCTAAATGGTGGATGGAAGTGGACTTGTCTCTTTAGGATTCCCAAGAGCTGGTCAGTTGGACTCAGATCTGGAGACATACTTGGCCACTGATTCTCTTTCACCCTGCTCTTCTTCAAAAATCCAATAAAAGTGTAGTGTTGAAATGTTGTAAAGTTGAAAAAGTGCATGTTTGCCTAGTGCACGGATTGATGGTAGCATCTTCTCTTTCAATATAGAGCACTACATCTACAAATTCATGATACCATCAATTAAGTCCAGCCCCCGACAGCAGCAGCACTCGTGCAGCCTCACATAAACTCTGGCACCACAATGTTTCATTATAGGTACAGTAAAGGATATAATTATTTGATCCCTTGTTGATTTAGTAAGTTTGCCCACTCACAAAGACATGAACAGTCTATAATTATAAGGGTAGGCTAATTATAACAGTGAGAGATAGAATATCAAAAATAAAATCTAGAAAATCACATTGTCTAAATTATATAAATGTATTTGTATTTTGAAGGGCGAAATAAAGATTTGATGCCCTAGCAACCATTAGGAATTGTGGATCCTACAAACCAGTTAGACAATTCTAACCAACTTGTTACCTGCATTAAAGACAGCTGTCTTATATTGTCACCTGTATAGAAGACTCCTGTCCACACACTCAATTAATCAGTTAGACTATAACCTCTACAACATAAGCAAGACCAAAGAGCTTTCTAAGGATGTCAGGGAAAAGATCCTAGACCTGCACAAGGCTGGAATGGGCTACAAAACCATAAGTAGGATGCTGGGTGAGAAGGAGACAACTGTTGGTGCAAGAGTAAAAAAATGGAAGAAATACAAGGTGAATGTCAATCTACATCGATGTGAGACTCCATGCAAAATCTCACCTTGTGAAGTATCCATGATCATGAGGAAGGTAAGAGATCAGCCTAAAGCTAAACAAGGTTAATTTGCTAATGATTTCAAAGCAGCTGGGACCTCTGTCACCAAGAAAACCATTGGTTACACATTACACCATAATGGAATAAAATCTTACAGCACCCGCAAATTGCCACAGCTCAGGAAGATAAATGTGCAGGCCTGTCTGACATTTGCCAATGAACACCTTGGTGATTCTGAGAGTGATTGGGAGAAGGTGCTGTGGTCAGATAAGACAAAAGTATAGCTCTTTGGCATTAACTCAACTTGCCATGTTTGAAGGAAGAGAAATGCTGTCTATGACCCAAAGAAGGCCATCTCCACAGTCAAGCGTGATGGTATAAACATTATGTTTTGGGGGTGTTTCTCTGCCAAGGACACTGGACTACTTCATTGCATCAATGGCACAATGGATGGAGCCATCCTGAGTGACAACCTCCTTCCCTCTGCCAGGACATTACAAATGGGTAGTGGCTGGGTCTTCCAGCACTACAATGATGCAAAAAATACAGTCAAGGCAACAAAGGAGTGACTGAAAAGAAGAACATTAAGGTCATGGAGTGTCCTAGCCAGTCTCCATGCCTTAATCCCATTGAAAATTTATGGAGGGAGCTGAAGCTCTGAGTTGCCAAGCAACAGCCTCAAAATTTGTATGATTTAGAGATGATCTGCAAAGAGGAGTGAACAAAAATTGCTCCTAACATATGTGCAAACCTCATCATCGTCTACAAAAAACATCTGACTGCTGTGCTTGACAACAAGGGTTTTGCCACCAAGTATTTAGTCTTGTTTGCCAGAGGGATCAAATACTTATTTGTTTCTGCAAAATGTAAATACATTTATATACATTTAGACAATGTGATTTTCTTTTGATATTCTATCTCTCACTGTTAAAATTAACCTACCCTTAAAATTATAGAATGTTCATGTCTTTGTCAGTGGGCAAATTTATAAAATCAGCAAGGGATCAAATACTTATTTCCTTTTCTGTAGCACTAAAAAATGAATTTAGAAAACTGTAAATTGCCTACAATGAAGCATGGTGGTCGCAGAGTCCTTATATGAGGCAAAATCAGTGCTACTTTTGTCGGGGAGCAACATTTCATTGATGTTATCAGGAACAAATGTACTGTGAAACAGAACATGCTCTCATAACTCTATGCCCTTGATAGAAATACACTTTTTCAACAAGTTAATAATCAAAAACACATATCTGTTGCATATCTGAAGCAGAGAAGAGTAAAAGTGATTCAGTGGGCCAAGTAGGTCTACTGATCTGAACACCTGACATACCTATAGGGAATTCTGAAGAGACAAGTTGAACATCACTCTCCAGCTAGCATCCAGGATCATAAATACATTGTTTTTAAAGAAAATTAAAAAAAAAGTAGACGTCAGAAGTATTAGTTTATTTTGTGGGGTGTAATTATTTTACCATTAGCTAATTTGAGTACAACTGAAGATTTTGTAATGAAAGTTCTATTATTAACATTACTTTCATGTCATGAGTTAAAGAACTGTTTTATAAAATATGATTTAGTTAAAATGTTGGAAATAGTTCTTGTGATCTGTGAGATGTTGATTAAAATATTGCTTTTCAAAGAGGTATACTCATTTATGCTGAGCTCTACTTTACCACACTCAAAACCTGGCAATTTTTATTTCTTTGAGCATGTTATTTTGTTTGCTTTCTTTAAGGACTCAACGTTTATACTGTTCTTGCAACATAGTTGCATGAGGGCTGTTTTATACTGCCAAAAAAATATACATTTTTTTGTTGCCTGGTTATAAAGTTATGCTGGACCAGAGGAGGTCCAGTGCATGGCGCTACACAAGGGGTTCATTGGGATGGTATTGAGTAAGTAAAACCTTGACGGTAGGGAAGGGGAGATGAGACACCTCATTCCATTTGCCTGTGACTGTCCCTAGCTTACCTGTCATCCTATGCGTGTCCTTCCCCCTGCTGCCTTCACTTGCCTTATCCCTGGCTGTCACCTCAACTACCCCTGAATAGTGTGTAGGCCTTTGCATTTGCTAGATGAAACCTGTGATGTTATCCACATACAGTGGAGGTAGACAGATTGGAGGAACAAGACAAAAAGGATACACCAACTTGAATGCGACAGCCCAAACACCAGCTCTAGCAGTCAGCACTGCTACAGCAATAGGATCCAACAGAAAAACACCAGCCGCCCCTGGAGACCAATTCACTGCACCAAGGATAGCTTTACAAAGGATTATCTATAACCGGCAGTCAAATGTTGCATCATGTCACCTTTTAATGGGAAGTGGGGTGGTCCCCAACTTGAATGTAGGCTGAGGTATACTAGAGCTGTGAAGAAGGAAAACTGACATTAATAATTGCTGGCACTAAAAAACAGAACATTAAGAGACTACCAACAAAACTATGTAATACTCAACCTACACTTAAAATAAAATCTCTTCAAAAGACCTCCATACCACCATGTAGAACAGGTTTAAGTTTAACCATATTTGTTCATACTTGTCATCTTCTTTGAGAAGACCACTCCATGCAAGACCATTTCTCAGTGTAATTTCTATGGCTGGTTAAGAGAGGTTTTACTATAGTCAGAAGGCAGCTACGATTAGAAGACAATGCCAGGATGTAATTCTTGTGGACTCAGTTACACAAGATGTTCAGTAAAAGAAAATAAACAGCTAGTAAAACCCACTGCTGTGTGAGTTCTAAAAATATGAAAAACAGCACCATTTTATTCAGCTGTAAAGTTTTGGGTAATGACCCTTGCCTGTGCCGATGGCATAAGATTGCTCGACAGCAGACATTCTTAAATGAGGATTCAGTAATAGTTCTCTGGAGTTCCTTCAAAACGTGAATGTTTCATTATTGTCAATATTCAGAAACTGTCTGTCATCTCTTCTGTTTTCTGCACATTTTATACTTTAAGACATCTGTCAAGGCAAGTCTACTATTTTTCCAAGCTCAAATCTAAGGCATCTATTTCTTCACATTTTGACATTTCTCTAGATGATTAATACGGTAGGTGTGAATCTATTTTTGTAAAAGTGATCTATACAGTCAGTAATTAGACAGCACTGCAGCAAATAACACTTTTTATATTGCACCCTCTCTAAATGGACAAAGTGAACTACCTTACTTTTCTCCCATTAGCAACATTATAAATGTTATAGTATATTTGAATTTTTGATACTGTTAGGATACTGAAATAAATCCAAAAACTATGCTTTCTACATGTTCAATTGAGCCGAAAATGCATTGTATAAAACTGGTAAGGTACTGCATGAATTTATTATTGTTGAGTGGGTAGAAGCAGTAAGGAAGAAAGAACAATAGACTGCCATCTAGTTTTTGCTACGAGTATAAAAAGGTGAAGTAAAAACAACATTAAACATTTGAATGTATATGTCAAAAATGTTGTCATTACTCCTTTATCATTTATCATTTTATGTAACTACCGTATATACTCGTGTATAAGCCGACCCGTGTATAAGCCGACCCCCCTACTTTTGCCCCCAAAACCTGGGAAAACCTATTGACTCGTGTATAAGCCGAGGGTGGACTCCAGCACAGGTATACAGCCCCCAGCAGTGTGGTATATACAGGCAGCAGCCCCCAGCAGTGTGGTATATACAGGCAGCAGCCCCCAGCAGTGAGGTATATACAGGCAGCAGCCCCCAGCAGTGTGGTATATACAGGCAGCAGCCCCCAGCAGTGTGGTATATACAGGCAGCAGCCCCCAGCAGTGTGGTATATACAGGCAGCAGCCCCCAGCAGTGTGGTATATACAGGCAGCAGCCCCAGCAGTGAGGTATATACAGGCAGCAGCCCCCAGCAGTGTGGTATATACAGGCAGCAGCCCCCAGCAGTGTGGTATATACAGGCAGCAGCCCCCAGCAGTGTGGTATATACAGGCAGCAGCCCCCAGCAGTGTGGTATATACAGGCAGCAGCCCCCAGCAGTGTGGTATATACAGGCAGCAGCCCCCAGCAGTGTGGTATATACAGGCAGCAGCCCCCAGCAGTGAGGTATATACAGGCAGCAGCCCCCAGCAGTGTGGTATATACAGGCAGCAGCCCCCAGCAGTGTGGTATATACAGGCAGCAGCCCCCAGCAGTGTGGTATATACAGTCAGCAGCCCCCAGCAGTGTGGTATATACAGGCAGCAGCCCCCAGCAGTGAGGTATATACAGGCAGCAGCCCCCAGCAGTGTGGTATATACAGGCAGCAGCCCCCAGCAGTGTGGTATATACAGGCAGCAGCCCCCAAGCAGTGTGGTATATACAGGCAGCAGCCCCCAGCAGTGTGGTATATACAGGCAGCAGCCCCCAGCAGTGTGGTATATACAGGCAGCAGCCCCCAGCAGTGTGGTATATACAGGCAGCAGCCCCCAGCAGTGAGGTATATACAGGCAGCAGCCCCCAGCAGTGTGGTATATACAGGCAGCAGCCCCCAGCAGTGTGGTATATACAGGCAGCATCCCCCAGCAGTGTGGTATATACAGGCAGCAGCCCCCAGCAGTGTGGTATATACAGGCAGCAGCCCCCAGCAGTGTGGTATATACAGGCCCCCCGATTACCCACCCCAGTAGTTTATACAGGCCCCCCGATCCCCCCCCGTAGTTTATACAGGCCCCCCGATCCCCCCCGCCCCGTAGTATATACAGGCCCCCCGTAGTTTATGCAGGCCACCCGATCCCCCCCCCCCCGTAGTATATACAGGCCCCCCGATCCCCCCCCCCCCGTAGTATATACAGGCCCCCCGATTCCCACCCTCTATGTAGTATATACAGGCCCCCCGCGCTCTATATACAGGCCCCCGGTTGCAGCCACAGACCTGTAAGAGAATCGCTTTCATACTTACCCTCCTCACTGTCATCGCGCGTCCTCGTCTCCTTCCAGCTTCTTCCCGGCGCATCCACAATGACGTCATTGTGGACGCGCCGGGTACAAGCGGGAAGGAGACCGGAGGAGCGCGGGTAACAGCGAGGAGGGTAAGTATGAAAGCGATTCTCTTACAGGTCTGTGGCTGCAACCGGGGGCCTGTATATAGAGCGCGGGGGGCCTGTATATACTACATAGAGGGTGGGAATCGGGGGGCCTGTATATACTACGGGGGGGGGGGATCGGGTGGCCTGCATAAACTACGGGGGGCCTGTATATACTACGGGGCGGGGGGGATCGGGGGCCTGTATAAACTACGGGGGGGGGGGGGATCGGGGGGCCTGTATAAACTACTGGGGGAGAGCAATGTAATATGCACGGCTCCCCCTGCCGCTGATGGACAGGGGGATGCCGTGCATATTGCATTGCACTAATGAGCGGCCCCACGTGACCGGCCGCTCATAGTGCAGCCTCCCCCTGCCTCCTCCAGCCCCCGGACACCGGCCCCCCCCCACTCAGCTGTATAGTGACTCGTGTATAAGCCGAGGGGGGCACTTTTCAGCACAATTTTTGTGCTGAAAAACTCGGCTTATACACGAGTATATACGGTAATAGTACATGCATACATTATAATTCAAGCAGTTTACTATTTCTTAGTGTATAAAAAATCAGACAGTGCTATTTATAGCTCCAGAAATTCATTTAAAGGGTGAATCGAACACCTAAAATATCCTTTCTTAATATCCATTTTTAATCTCTAAGCATTTTTACAAGTGGTTTTATTTAAAAAATAATTCTCATAATTCTCCCTACCCTGCTCATCTATAATTTTTTTTTTACTTCATTTCTTGTGTTGATTCATTTTAGAGGCGTCTCAAATGAGATATCATTGGAAGTTCGGACTGCACTTTCCTTCCCACAGAGTCTATCATTTCTGCTAGAATAAGTAGTGGTGGCGCTGCATTTGTTAAAAATGGTTTTCTTCATTCCCACCTTCTGAAGAGTTCCTAGTTCTAAGACAGTTATAAAAGCTGTGGGAGAGGTTAGTGTAGTGCTAGCTCTTTTCTTCTGTAGCCACTGCTGTAGTTTGTAACAGTGAAACAAGATGTCGGCAGGGGGCAGAGATAGAGGCAATCTGAGGGACACCACAACCACCCCACAACTTATATAATCACCTTTAAACAAATCGGCATCATGGGGCAGTGATAGAAACAGAATGAATGAAACCAGCCTCTGATGACAATTCATTTGAAGACAATGATTGAAGCTGTGGAGTTGTGCTGGTGCCAGTCAGCCTGCATCTATCACCACCCCCAGATCAAATTTACTGGAAGGCATTGGTGTTGTCACTCACACTGCTTCTATTGCTGCCTTCTGATGGCAAATCAATTCACAGACACTGCAGCAACAGAGAGCAGTTGCTGTACTCACCTCTCCCACAGCTTTTAACAACATTATGAATTCAGGACATCTGCAGATGAAAGGAACTGTAGTGAGTGACTACAGTGCTGCCCCCGATGATGTCCTTCAAAGATGAGTGATAGATGTTGCAATGAAATGAATGCAGCACCATTCTCGTGTGACATCCGGTTTGGCACTCCTCTTAAAGGAAAACTGTCATATCAAAAATCCATATGTAACTGCTATCATTTTCTAATTCCGTTCTCTAAGATCTCTCTATTGATGTATTCCCTTTATTTATATTCACCCCCTATCTTCAGTAAACTTCAAATAAAGATATTCATTCCATCTTTCACTCACAATGAGTGATCCACTTAGATCTCTGCTATCCACTCCCCATACGATGAATATGCATGTCACATCACAGCACAGGACATCAGTGGGTGGGCTGTATTCTCCTCTCTGCTCTGTGTCTGCAGCCAAGAAAGAGGAGAAATACAATACAGAAACTGTCACAGCAGGATTCCTGCTTTCAGAAAAAGATGGAGTCTAGATAAGATAAGGTAGACCTGCAGTAGCTCTGTCACTGTGTCCTCAACAGTTTAGATCTCCTAAAAGTGAAACTGCAGTGCTCAGAGAGCAGTGGGAGGAGGGAGGAGAGAGCTGCTGAGAGGGAGTGCATAATTACATGACAGTTTAACACAGCCAGGACTTATCATCTCTGCTTATAATGGACAGGACTAATGCAGCTGCTCTCTGCAGGGTCTGACAATGCTGCTTACATGGGAACTACAAAGGGTAGAATAATGATTTTACATGTTTTTATAAGTTCTGCCCAGGGACTATTCAAGGGTAATATTAGTATCATACTGAAAAATTACTTGATAGTGTCCCTTTAAGTGAAATGTCACAAGAAGCTAAGTACATTTAGGGATTAGCAAAATAACAACTAGAAGAGAGAACTTTATAAAGTTAATTACAAAAGTGTTTAGAGTTTAAAAATCAAACCATAAATTAAGTTATGTGCATTAATTGAGATATGCCACATTTTAGGATAGGCATCAACAGTAATGAAATCCCCAGTGCTTTAGTCATTAGGTTGAGGGTTCCAAGTTTTCTAGCCCTGGCAAGGTTCAACACATGCACTCACAAAGGTCACAGCCCATCACATCATATCATGTGCTGTGGCCTATTCAATGACTACCAGACAGGTAGTAATAAATAGTAAATGGGACAGAGGTGAGTATAATAATAATATTTTATATAGCACTATTAATTCCATAGCGCTTTACACACATTTGCAACACTGTCCCTCTTGGAGCTCAGAGTCCAAACATTCTGTCAGTATGTCTTTGCAATGTGGGAGGAAACAGGAGTGCATGGGGAAAACCCACACAAACACAGGGAGAAGATACAAACTCCTTGCAGATACTGTCCTTGGTGGGAGTTGAACCCAGGACCTCAGCACTGCAAAGCTGTAGTGCTAACCACTGAGCCACCGTGTATATATTTTTTATAATTACCTTTTACATGTTAACGACTTATTTTGGCTTAAAAAATGGCATCCTTTGAGTTGAATTCAGAGTTGAATTCACTCATTTCCAGTTACCACTCACTTCATTTGTCACCTTGACGCAACCGCAAGCAATTACTGGGTCCAATATAGGATAAGGAACCCCTTTCTGTAAATAAGTGCGGGCCCCAGAGAATGACATGCAATAAATGTCTAAGGAAATATATTCTTTCAATTTACTTGAAAGCTACACACCTGGAATTTTTGTATGGAGAAAAGTTAGAGGATACATGAATTATTGCAGTCTTGTACTTTCTGACTACTGGCAGAGTGAGAGAGAGAGAGAGAGAGAGAGAGAGAGAGAGAGGGAAAAGGAGCATTAAAACATTTTACATCACAATTCAGGATTTAGAAACATGTCAGGAAAGTCCTGTGATTAAAGCAGCATCAGCACTGGTGCATTTAAGCAACCTCTGCAGATTGATAAGAATAGATAAAAGGGGAGAAATAGTAAGACGTCCAGGGCGGCTGAGCAGAGATGGAAGAAATCCCATTCCACGGTGCATTTTGCCTTGTACAAATAGTCCCTCACTAATTTCAAGGCTGCACTCACCGCTGCAAAACAAGCCTACTTCTCATGTCTTATAACCACCCTGTCCTACAACCCCAAACAACTATTCAAAACCTTTAAGTCTCTTCTCTGTCCCCCTGCACCTCCCCCCTCTCCCCTCATCTCTGCTGATGACTTTACCTCTTTCTTCAAATGAAATATGGACAAAATCAGAGAAAGCTTTGACCCACTGTCCCCTCGGCACTCCCCCATTAACGCCCAACCCTCCTCGTCCAAAGGAAGCTTTTCCACCATGACAGAAGATCAACTCTCCTCCCTTCTGTCACAATCTCACCCCACCACCTCTGCCATCAACCCATTTCCCTCCCACCTCATCTTGAACCTCACCACAGTCCTCATACCTGCCCTGACCCATCTCTTCAACTTATCACTCACTATCGGTGTCTTTCCCTCATTCTTTCACCACACCTTGATTACACACATCCTCAAAAAACCCTCCCTTGACCCATGATCTGCCTCCAACTACCATCCCATATCTCTTCTCCCCTTTGCCTCAAAATTACTCGAACAACACGTCCATTCCGAACTGTTCTCCCACCTCTCCTCCTGCTCCCTCTTTGACAGCCTGCACTCTGGCTTCAGATCGCATCATTCCACCAAAACAGCCATGACTAAGGACACCAACGACTTACTGACCGCCAAGAACAAGCGACATTACGCCGTCTTCCTCCTCCTTGACCTATCTGCCACCTTTGACACCATAGACCATTCCCTACTTGCACAGATCCTGGAATCTCTTGGTATCACTGACTGGCCCTCTCCTTGATCTCCTCATATCTAAAGGACCAGATTTTCAGTGTCACCCACTTCCACCCCTCCTCTTCTCCCTATCCCATATACGTCAGTGTCCCCCAAGGCTCAGTTGTGGGACCCCTAGTCTTCTCCATCTTCACCCTTTGCCTAGGACAACTCATTGAATCCCATGGCCTTTAGTACCATCTCTACACCAACGACGCCCAGATCTATATATCTGGACCTGACAAAACCTCCCTACTATCCAAAATTCCACAATGCCTGTCCGCCATCTCATTCTTCTTCTCAGCTTGCTTTCTAAAACTGAACATGGACAAAACTAAGTTCATTGTGTTCTCCCCAATTCACTCTCCCCCTCTACCAAATCTATCCATCAATGTCAACGAATGCTCACTCTCCCCAGTTCCTCTCGCCAAGTGCCTTGGGGTAATTCTCGATTCTTCCCTCTCCTTCAATCCCCACATACAAGCTCTCACCACCTCCTGTTGACTCCAGCTAAAAAATATTTCCTGGATCCGCACTTTCCTTAACCACGACACTGCTAAAACACTTGTTCATGCTCTCATCATTTCCCACCTCGACTACTGCAACCTCCTGCTCATGTGCCTCCCCGCTACCTCCCTCGCACCTCTCCAACCTACTCTCAACTCCGCTGCACGACTAATCCACCTGTCTCACCGCTACTCCCATGTCTCTCCCCTCTGCCAGGCCCTTCACTGGCTTCCCACTTCTCGGATATCCCAGTTCAAAACCCTAACCTTGACATACAAAGCCTTCCACAACCTGTTCCCTCCATTCACCTCTGATATGGTCTCATGATATCTACCCTCACACAACCTGCAATCATCCCAATAGCTCCTTCTCTACTCCCCTCTTATTTCCTTCTCTCACAACCACAATCAAGATTTCGCCCGTGCATCAGCTATACTCTGACTCTGGAACTCTCTCCCCCAACACATCAGACACTTGCCGACCCTGGCAACCTTCAAAAGGAACCTGAAGACACACCTCTTCCGACAAGTCTACAACCTACAATGAAACCCGGTCCACCACACTGTCTCATGACTGGCACTACCCCCTCCTCCTGTATCCCCACCTGCCCCTCGTAGACTGTGAGCCCTCGTGGACAGGACTCTCTCCCCTCCTATACCTGTACGGCTCGTTTGTCCATACTTATTGTACTTGTCCTCGTCTGTCCTTTCCGTATGTAAAGTGCCATGGAATCTAATGGCGCTATATAAATAAATAATAATAATAAGTATAAAGTGAGGTACCAGGATTGTACACATACTTACTACGCTACAGCGCCACTCTAACAAGGCCGAAATTATACTATCTTCATAGCACAAACACATTTTAAATGGAAATTTGGAAGTTTTTATTTTTCAATGAAAACTGTATTTAAATCTAAGATGAAATTACTTAAAGGTTAACTGACAAGTGATAGGTGAGCATGATTTTTTATATTATCTTAATATTATTTTTGCTTTGTGTTGGTAAAATAAATTATTTAATGAAGCCAAATAAGGGAAGATTTACTTCAAATCATACAATTTCAATATGATTCCTTTTTACTAGCACAAAAATTATTTTTATCTATATTTAGTATTATTATTAATATTATTATTATTATTATATTATTATTATTATTGCTGCACCATTTATTCCATGGTGTTTTACATGTGAAAAAGGCATACATAGACAAGTACAATAATCATGAACAATACAAGGCACAGACAGGTACAGGTGGAGAGAGGACCCTGCCTGCTAGGGCTCACAGTGTACAAGGAAGGAGTAAGGATACAGTAGGTGATCGTATCTATACAATTCATAGAAAGAATTTACAGTATATTATGTGAAATAAAATAGAAAAATGGTGAAGGTTCAATGGGAAGGTTCTTAAATATTATAGTTTTGGCACCTAAAATGTTATTAAAAGGTTTATACATTCCATCAAATGTCAGCCAAAGGCTTCACATTATATGTTATGTCTCCCAATCAATATCCATCTTACCTCAATTATATTTTATGACTAAGTCACAATACTATTAAGAACAGCTCAGTCGTCTTCTTTTCATTTGTTCATTCGGTTAAAAAAAAAAATAAAGAAAACTGTTATGACTTACAGTGATGATTATGTGGAAAGGCAAAAAGAATACTGCACCTGCGGAAACAATACTATATTTGTACACCCTGTTGATCTGTAAATTATTCAGCAACAAAAAGCAAGCTGTCTACATATCAGGACATTTCTACACCCTAGACTATCCCCCAACTGAACAATGCACTACAAAGCTTACACATACATTTCAATATCTTGAAAGCAATTTAATCTATATAGATGCATTTATTTTAGACTCAATAATGGAAAAGATTTAGACTCTTTTCTTCTTTGTCTTGCCCAAACCACAGGGATATCTCCTCTAGCAAAGACTAGTGTTTCTAAAACAAAAGTGTCAGACAGTGTCACACATAATAAAACTTACTGTGTTGGTACCTTTACCTTATTACTGTATCTTGACACAATGTCTGGTTCCTTATTAACCTTCTACTCCTATTTTCATTTTCTGACCAGGTCAAATTATTCAAGTCTGATGTGTTCATTTATGCGATATTAACTCTGGATAGTTTTTAAAATCCCATGAAATCTGAAATTGTTTATTTCACAACACATTGTACTTTGTGTTATTGTTAAACTTAGATCAATATGGTTTAAGTTTATTTAAAGTAAAATGTGAAAAAAAATCACAAATTATAAAATTGGAATTTTTTTGCCCAAATGAATAGTCATACCAGACAAAATAGTTAACGTTAATAAATAATATTCACCATATGACCATGAATTCTGGGATTGTTTTTTTGCAACACATTGTACTTTGTGTTATTGTTCAGTTTAGATCAATATATATATATATTTTTTTTTTATAAATATCTAAAATTTAACAAAATTGTGAAAAAACAAATCACAAACTTTGAAGTTGAAATATATATGCCGAAACGAATAGTTGTACCAGACAAAATAGTTAACGTAAATAAATAACAATTGCCATATGTCTATTTTATGTCAGCATTTTTTTTTTTAATATCTTTTTAGTTCACTTATTAAGAGAATTGTAAGTGGAGCTAAACTGATCATTTGAAATTAAATTTGTGGCAATTTCTTTTTTATGGTGAGTTGCAGGTAGTGTAATTGTTTTGTTTGTTATGAATTTATTCAACCTATATTATTGCAATCACTATATGGCTAATGCTGGATTAAACAATCGCTTGCAAACTAGGGGGTCGGGAAAAGCGAGAGTCTCCTTCGCAGTGACAAACTTTCATTATCACAAATTTCCCTAAAATGGCTGCAGCATTCCTTTCTAAGTCTTTTATGCAAACTCTGATAATTCCCCTGATTTGTTTGCTAGACCATGTAATTAGTGATGGGTGAAGCCGAACTGTAAAGTTCTGGACCCATAACGAACACATGGTGTTCGTGCACAAGGTTCTGATGGGAAACCCATGTTACACTTTGGGTACATTCTAGTATGGGCAGATTCAAGATTAATCCAACAGCTAATGATAGACGCCCACTCTGTGACAGCGTCTGTGATTGGCTGTTGGGAACTTCACAGATATAGTAGTGTAAAAATAAATAATTTAAAAAATGATGTAGTGCTCCATGGTATTTTTGATTCTCAGAGCAGATAAAGCAGACAGCAACGGGCTGCCACCCCCAGCTGCCTGGCTTTACCTTGGCTGACAATCAAAATGCAGGAAAGCCCATTCATTTTTTAAAATTATTTAGAAAAATAATTTAAAAAAAGTGTGTAGGCTCCCGCCATATTTTGATCGCCAGTCAGGTAAAACCAGGTAGCTGGGAGCTGGGATACTCAGTGTCGTAAGGCCCAAACGTTCTGGGCCCCCACAGTGAAAACCTCTGCCTGCAGCTGTTCTTGGAAAGGGTGCATTGTTTCTCAGTATCATTTCCAGGCACTTTACCCGCTCATCCAGCGGCCCTGATGGCGGTGGCTCGCTGGGTAATAAAGGGGTAAGGGCCAGCTTTGTATTATCAGTTGGCACTAAGCCCGAAATTCATGGAGTCATGCCGAATTAGACATGGCCTCCATGAACTTCTAGTAAGCAAAAAAAAAAAAAACACAACACAGAGAAACATTTTTTTTAATTAGAAATAAAACAAAAAACATTTAGAGACTCCATCTTTATTAAAAAGAAAAAAACAAATCCTCCAATCAACACAGTCCGCAGGGTCTGCTGGGTTCTGCTACATCGCTCTGTATAGACAAGCATCTATACAGAGCAGAAAGCAGGCTGAGAATGACAGTGACAGTCAAAGTTCACCCAGGTTCATGTCTCAGGCCTTGAACTTGGCTGAACCTTGACATCACAGCCCAAACACTGCCGACATCAGCCGAAAATTAATGAGCGGCCCTGGAAACAGAAGTGTCGGGGAGGCAGTGGGACAAGAGGACGCGTTGCTGGACAGGTAAGTATAATTATAATGTTTATTATTAATTTTATGCAGTGCTGGACGCTTTGCCCCCGCCTTCTGCGGTGACATCACTGCCTTTCCCCACCCTGCTCCATGGTTAACATGTTCCATCTGCAATGCTCTTGCTGATGGAAGGAGGTTTGCACTCAAAATCCCACAATACATGGCCTCATTCATTCATTCATTCATGTACACGGACAGTCGTCCTGGTCCCTTGGCAGAGAAACAGCTCCAAATCATGATGTTGCCTCCCCCATGCTTCACAGTAGGTATAGTGTTCTTTGGATGCAAATAAGTATTCTCCTCCAAGCATGACGAGTTGTTTTTCTACCAAACAGTTCTACTTTGCTTTCATCTGACCATATGAAATTCTCCCAATACTTTTCTTCTGTTCATCTCACACACCATGTATCTGTCATGGTGTGCAAGGTTTTATGTAGCTGGATGACCAGGGGTCATAATGATGATAACCCAATGTTACCATGGAAGTAAAAGCGAGGGGGTCCCCTTGGTCATGTCACAGGGGTTGAAGTCGATTAAGAGGGGAGTACGCACTCCTCTCATAGCCACCTGAATTCTGCAATTGCTCTTCATCATTGCATTTAGGGATTTAAACTGCACAAAACAGTGATCACAGCCACTATGTCCACAAAAACACCAGGATTTACTGAGTGTGACCTTGGGGTTAGAGCACAGTCTTCCAGCATATACACAGTACATTATATGCTGCAAAGAAGGTAATTAGAATTGTGTAACCTATATGTTAGCTCTTTTCTAAATATTAGAATCTCAGAGTCCTCAGTGCTTGATACCTTTTAGTGGCTAACTGAAAAGATGGTAAATCCATGAAAAAGTATCAACCACTAAGGACTCTTAGACTCTAATATTTTTCTATCTACTGGATAACATGGTACAAACATTTTTTTAGCTTTTTTCTGAGAGTTTTTTCAAATTTGCAACGTGGTCTTGAATTAATTTGTCAAAAAAATTACTTTTGTGGGTGTATAAAAAGGAAATGTCATGTGCAATCACATGTGTAGGAGTATTTTGAGCATTCTATCCCATAGAAAATGTTGATTCTGAAAAGAAACAATGTTTTCAGACAAATCTATGGGGTTTACTCATTTATTCTGAGCAATGTATATGTGTGTATGATTTAGCATATGGTTATAGGGTATATCATTTGGAAAGTTATTCTTATGGGATGAGAAAAGATTTGCGTAGTTATTATTTAGGTCTTTTAATTTCTATCCCTTTGTATTGTATTTCCAGATTTATCCTTAACAAGATGAACACTCATCCTGATTATATATTACTTCATTTACTAGTAATTAAATTCTCTCAATTGAAAGATCACTTAAATGTACGGTATCTTGAGAGTGAATTGGTAGTAAAGAAAATGCTTACTCTTTAAGGAGAATTCTAGTTAAAATATACTTAGAGAATGTAGTACAGACAAATGTTGAGTCAATATTCATTCTCATACTAAGTAAACTGTTTAATGTAATTTCTGAACAATGCAATACAATGTTTGCAAACAATTGTTTAATATGCACAGATTTCACTAATAAAGGTGAAGTACACAGTACACTGTGACTTAGTATTATAACAACATAATTCTTCTTATTAATTCTTATTAATCCAGCTTTAGATTTTTATTATTATTATTAGTGCATATTTAGAATGTTGCAGCAATAAAAGAGACTATCCAACCTTTGCAACACAGTGAAATATGTCAATAAAAGTTTTATAAGGGCTTCAAAAATATAGCAAGCAGACTAAGGGCTAGGACACAGAACGAGTACAATCGGAGGAGTGTAATCTGATAAAAAATCAGATTATACGCAGACCAATAGTAATCAATGGGGCAGTGCATGTATTCGATTTCTTGCTAAGTCTAAATCTGACCGAGAAACAATTGCAGCATGCTGTGAGTGTACTCAACATTGGAAGATACTCGTAGAGGTCAGCAATGGAGGAGTTGAGATTCTCTGCACCTGTGATTCGACTGCAGGAGCAGATCAGAGTTATATGACATCTGGCTCATGCTCGCAGCATAGTCTGAGCCGAGAGTCATTAGCATATTGTATCGGATGCCATACACTTGTGTGGCCCTGGCCTAAACATCATGTTTTTCAACATATTCATGATAAAAAAAACTTGTGTAAATACATGGATACATCATTAATGGGAATCTGACCGCACGTGACCTTTCTAAATTATTAGTATAGGCATACAGGTGGCAAAATCTAATATATAAAGCTGAATGTGTGTGTGTATGTATGTGTGTATGTATGTATGTATGTCCGGGATTGGCATCTACACCGTCGCAACTACAGCCACAAAATTTTGCACAGTCACACGTCTGGACCCCGAGAGCGTCATAGGCTATGTTGTGAGGTGAAATTTTAACCCCGCGTATTCCAATTTACCAAAACTTTTGCCCCTATCTACATAATGGGGAAAAAGTGACAGTTACCAGTTGACAGTTGTGAATGAGAGTGGCTTAATGATAGCGCGAAAGACTAACAGCACATACCAGCATATAGTCACTAAGTTGGGGCCCCAACATGACATATTCACCACGCTTGGGGACATGTATACACACACCACATGCACACAAAGAGTAACAGCAAGTGTATAGTCGCTAAAGTGCAGCCCCAATATTGGATACTCACCACGCACCCGAACAAACACACTCACCACAAAGAGACACACACAACACAGAGACACACCCCCACACCCCACAGGGACACACACCCTATAGTGACACATGCACCCACCCCACATAGACACACACACAACACAGACACACACACCACACAGACCCCCCCACAGGGACACACACACACATAGCCACCCTATAGGGACACATACACTCACCCCACAGGGACACACACACCACAAAGAGACACACACACACCACACAGACCCCCCCCCCACAGGGAACACACACATACACACCCAATAGGGACACATGCACTCACCCCACAGGGACACACACCACAAAGAGACACACACAACACAAAGACACACATACCCCACACAGACACCCCCCACAGGGACACACACACATACACACCCTATAGGGACACATTCTCTCACCCCACAGGGACACACACACACACCACAAAGAGACATACACAACACAGATGCACACACCACACAGACCCCCCCCAGGGACACACACACATACACACCCTAAAGGGACACATGCACTCACCCACAAGCACACACACACACCAAAAAGAGACACACACAACAGAAACACACACCACACAGACCCCCACAGGGACATACACACCCTATAGGGACACATGCACTCACCCCACAGGGACACACACACACACCCCAGGGACACACACACCATACAGACAGACACAGATGTGCACAAATCACCTCGTGTACAAATCACCTCACACAACTCGCCTCATACGTGTGCTATCTTTAATTTTCAAACATAAACATCTGATTAAAAACAGCCAATGTGCAACACATGTGCCATATAGGGAATTAAGGCAGATGTCAGTCACATGAGCTGTCTATTATGTGTATGTGTGAGGTAACATATACTGCCCGGCCAGGGGGAGGGTTTACAGTTGGCTGGAGATTTATTAGGTGCCTATAGCAATCAATCAAAGTTCAGCTTCTATTTTCTTACAGGTCATTAATATGACATATTCAAATTCTATTTTGTTATAGCTAACATCAGTTATTTATTAACCCGGGCGTAGCCTGGTACTACAGCTAGTACTGAATATAATCATACCTGTACGCCTTATATGAGATTCCTTATTGTGCAGAAATCATCTTTGATCAGTTCTTTTAAATGAGCTGTTTCAGGCTATGGGGCAGATGATGCCTGGAAGATAATTCTTCCTCCAGAGATTATTTTAAATAAAAGAGGACATTACTAGCATGAGACAAGTAACTGACCCAGAACAGGAGAACTGAAATTTGACTTCTTACAAACACATTTTTTGCAGCTCACTGAGCTCTGCTGTATTAAAACTATATTGGAACCCTATCTCCCTGTGATATGGAGGCTGAAATTGAAAGGAGCCTGCTGATGTGTCAGTTATAATCACGCAGAACTCTAACTGAGGTCAGGAGAGTAGATAGCGGCCATCACACTGGTGGCATCCCCTTTTATTTAAAATAAATTCTGGAGTTATCTTCCAGGCAATATTCGCCCTATAGCCTGTAACAGCTCATTTACATAAAATGATAAAATATGATTTATCCACAACAAGGCATCTGATATCAGACATACAGGTATCATTATTTTCATCATACTATAACCTGTATGCCCATATTAATAGTTTCATAGGTTAAATTTGGTGGCAGATTCCCTTTAATTTTTTGTACTACCAATGTAAATATACTGATTATAATAAGAATTGCACCATATCCCTTCATAAGCTCAACTATTCAGCAGTTCCATGATGGACAACTGACTAAAGCAAATGACTAAGGTGGCTCACAAGACTAAATTTCACTTGAGGTGAATTTGTGTCACACCAGTAACCCACATGCAATCTCTATACCAGTCTACTCTGCGCTGTTTTGCTCAGGCTTAAGTCTGCACTCTGAGACCTTTTTTCAACTCTTCCAACCAATATGTAGGTTCCTAGTATCTTCCTGTCTCTAAAGTTTTATCCTAGTTTATGTCCATATCTTTTCTCCAGTGTATGACCCAGCTTGTGACCTCCTTTCATCTGAACTCTCTTTTCCAGACTTTGGCTCTGTATTTTGACTCTGTGCTGCCTGCCTGAACTCAGATTGATTGACTATGTCTCTGTCTTTGCTCTTTGTTCCTCATGCTCGTACCCCACTTTTCATTCAGCTGTTGCAGGTCAGGAGACTGCCCTAGAGTGGTACCTAAATATTATCTGCATCCTGCCTATTCTTTCCATCAGAGGCTATAATTAATGCCAGGTAGTTTCTTAGTCATGATTCTCCTGAGTAAGCCATAGAAGCAGTGTGTCCACACGCACCCGCTGTCACAGTATGGTTAGTCTATGGATCCCGCTGATTAGACAGGACCCAGAGACCCTAAGTCCTGGTACAAATCCTGTACAAGGAAGTCTTCACCCTCTCTCTCAATGTTTTCACCGTTCACTGTTCTGCAGTTTGATGGAAAAAAAGTCTACAGTAGATGGAAATGTAAGAATACTGAATCTGCCAAGAAGCTTATATATTTTATGACCCTATATAGTTATCTGCTCCTGAGCTTCCCAAAAATTAGGTACCACTAACTAAATGCCATGATATTTTTTCTTCACGGTTGCAATATCTTGGTGAAATCTCTCACCAAATTCGTTGCTTACTCTTCCACAGTTTGGTGGAAAAATTCTAGATGTGAATGTAAGAAATTAATCTTTAAGGGCATTTTACAGCCAGAATACTTATATTTTTAAGTGATTTTCGATCAATTCTTCCTAGTTATGAGCTCATGAGTTCCCAAAAAATAAGTTACCTCTTTTGCAAATATCAAACAACAAATGGGGAAACTCCCCATGTTGAAGACATTTTTGAATCTGAGGTCCAATTAATAATCCTTTCTTTATCTTTGTTTCACACGACCTTGGAAATTTATCAGTGAGATGCCTGAATAATTTAGAATTTTATCTATTGCCTTTACAAAGTTCTTCATTAAGCCCAAATTGAAGCAATGGTGGTTACAAAATCTTATGTTGTTCAACAAGTGCTAGATGCAGGATATTTTTACTACATGACTAAAGTACCGTAAATGTTAGCAAGACCAGTCTTTTTATTGTAGTGATATTCTCTTGCTTGACTATCCCACACACATTAAGAAGTTTGTTTAAGTTACCACTGAGGTACCAGAAATGTTGGTCATAATTCAGGAATCTCAACAGCTGCTTCATGTTGTCATAGATTTATTTTATGTGCGCAGTAAAATCAACTGGAATTGAAGGTAGCACATTGCGATTATTCAGAAGAATGGCTTTTAGAGATATTTTGGATGAATCAATTTAGAATCTCCATTCCTCAGGATTATGACTTATCTTCAGAGCTTCCATTAAAATAATGATATTGCGGCATGCCACAAGAGTGTTCCATTTAAAGTAGTATTGGACAAAATTTTCTATGTGCAAACAAAGAAATCTGAACAGAATTCACTGTTGTAGGCTGAAACCTAAGAGCTCAGTCTTAAGCCAGCATCACACATGTCAATGTTGTCAGCGATCTGATCGCTGGCGACATTGACGGCTGATCTCTGGTGACCTGTCACACAGGCAGACTCACCAGCGATCATTTTACCAGCAACATCGTGGAAATGATTTAAATATTGTTTCCACGATGTCTGCAGGATGGTATCCAGGGTAAACTGTGGGTAACTAGTCAGCGTGCGCTGCCTAGATACCTGATGTATACCTTAGTTACCAGCCTTCTCCGCTCACCGGCTGGTATCCAAGGTACACAGCAGGTAGCTAGGGTCCCTAGTTACCTGCTGTGTACCTTGGATACCAGCCGGTGAGTGGAGAAGGCTGGTAACCAAGGTATACATCAGGTATCTAGGCAACACGCGCTGCCGGTTACCCACAGTTTACCCTGGACACTAGCTCCCAGCACATGCTGAGAGGTGCTGGGAGCTGGCTGATGGCGTCTCCCGGTGTCACACGCAGTGATGCTGCGTGTACACCGGGCGACCATCGCCAGGTTTTCGGTCCAGTCTGAAAACTTGGTGACCATCAACCAGCAATTTATCGCTGGTTTATGCGCCCTGTCACACGCGGCAATATCGCTGCAACTCATGTGCAGCAGCGATATTGACAGCAATATTGACGCGTGTGACGGCCCCTTTACTCTTGTGCAGATCCAAATCTTTAACAAGATTGTTAAGTTCACTTTGTGTTATAAGTTGTGATTCAGTTGAGGTTGCTGACAGAAGTTTGGGTTGAGAAAGGAAAAGGCAACATGCCATCAAGTGTCCTCTCCATCTTCCCTTGAGTTGACAGAAAATGTTTCTGATGCTTTTGGAAGCAGCATTTCTTCTATTTGTAGTACTGGACATATTGCAGATGGAACATTTGAATACCATAAAGTCTACTTCTTCGTTGAAACTCCTTTCGTAATTGGAGGCACCATGTAATATTAGCAATTGGTAGTATGATTGGTATTCTTGTCAAAATCATTTGGACGGAAAAAGGCATAGATTGCTTCTTCTTATGCAACCATTTGATAAGATAATGTGGCACCCCAAGGGTTAAAGTGCCACAGAAACATCAACACAGGTTTACTCCCCACACAACACTACACTAGAAACTGGGAGGAGCTTATGTGGCACCTGCACTAGTGGGAGGAGCTAAGTTGTTTACCACAGAGCAAGAGTGACAGTTAGTTCCATTTGAGTCTGGAGCAGGAGTGGAGTCAAGTAGAAGTGGAGGTCCTGAGAGGTCTGAGGAAAGGAGACAGAGTAACAGAGGAACATCCTCGGGATAAAGAGTTACCCCAAACTTAACCCCGGAGAGGCGCTTAATACGGATACCGGATCCGAGGCTGTGCCTGAGACAGACAGGACAGTAAACACCGGCATAGTGAAGGTCCACCATCTTCACTGTACCATAGCAAAGCAACACGGAGGGGTCAGTGACACAGAGGACTCAAGTTGCCCAGCATATTGGTACCCGTGAGCAGAGACAGGGCCAGCAGTTCAGCTACAAGCATCAGCAGGGCCACACACAGCGCTTAAGTAGGAAGCCAAGGACCCGGTCAGGGTGAGAGCAACCCGGTACAGACTCCGTGGACAATACTGTGTTATACCATCTGCAAGTAAAGACTTGGAAAACAACAGAAACCGTGAGTGTGTGTGATCCTTATACTGAAGCCCCACTTGCCCTCATATACTGCGATTACCTCTACTCTCATCATCTCTACTGCTACCCCTACTCTCCTGCAGCATCAATAACTATCCTCACAGACTTTAACTACTACTACCACTGCCCTGGGGAACCCAGTTTTGCCCACAGAATCTATTCTATCCAAGCTGCTATCCCATCATCCCCGGAGGTTCTGCAGCAGCGGCGGCCCCTTTACTGGCCGCATATAGTGGGTGGCGTCACGAGTGATAAATCCCCTGTAAATAACCCCCATTTTATTGTGCGGGCCCGGGACACGGTCCGGACCAGGACCGCCCTGACATCTCACAGCAGTACATCGGTCCGGCACCGAGTACCCCGTCCCAGTGGGCTCCACAACCTGGCGTCACGAACAGGATCTACCGTGCCTGGTACCGGGCATTGTGTGCCGTATTGGTGACTGTTTTATATCTGCCGCCATCTGCCGCCATTGCTGGGCGCGACGGCAAGCTGAATTGTAACTGCGCCACAGATACTGTAGATTTCAGAATCCGCCATTGCAGAGCGCGCGACGCGCGGGAAGAAAAAACACTCACCGCTCTGACGTCATTCCGGAAGGGAAGAGAATCCCTGGTGCCAGCGGAACCTTAGTTAGACATCCCCCAGCAGTACACCGGTCCGGCACCGAGTACCCCGTCCCAGTGGGCTCCACAATGTCATGTACACCTATGGGATGTGGAGTCTAACCCCTGTCCCGATCTCCTATTCTGCAGACAAAATACAGCTTGTAGTCTTTCCTTATCACTGTAGTCAAGTTTCACCTTTGTGATGCAAAAGTGACTTCTTCGCATATGTAGCGAATACTATCCACCTTGTTAATGCAAGAACAAGGCATATAGGCATATCTGAAAAAACCCATAGAAACATGTCAATATGCTAAAAAACTGAGCTAAGAGATCCTAAAACTGTATACCTAACAATGAGCATTTACTAAAGAAGGTGATGCAACTGTAATATGAATTACGTCATCAGAGTTGAGTTAGCATTTTTTTGATTGTTCATAGTAAGATAATAGAATACTGAAAGCACAATAGGCTATTTTCTAACAATGTAATTATGATGATGAAATAATAAAGACACAATTTTTCCGTAAGCCTACATGAAAGGTGTCATAAGTAATTACAATCTCCTCTGGATCTTTGAAAATGACTTTCTGTTATTTTTCTTTTTTGTTTTATTTCCTCGTGTTATTCCAAGAGCTATAGTATTTAATTTTTTCTGTAAATATAGCCATATGAGGGCTTGTTTTTTGCTGGACAAGATGTCCTTTTGAATAATATCATTCAGTTTACTATATAGTGTACTGGAAAAAGGTATAAAATTCCAAATGCGGTGCGATTGAATACAAAATGCAATTCCACAATTGTCTTTCAAGTTTTTTTAATTTCACTATATGGTAAAACTGACCTGGCAGTATGATTCTCCAGGTCAGTATGTGTACATAGTTTAAAAGCATATACTTTTGTCACTATTTTCAAAGACACGTAACATTTTTTTTTTTTAGATCCATTGCTATTCGATAGCTTATTTTTGTGCCCTGAACTGATGTTTTTAAAAACGAGGAATGGTTGCTCCCCCTTATTGCAGGGGTTAAATCCCGCTGTTATAGATTGACAGCAGGATAAAACTGGCTTTCAGCCATAGGATTTTTTGGAGACATTATTGTTTTTATTAATCAGCCCTCATGTGCGGGGAAAGATGCAGGCAGGGACCCCCCATATGATGTAAATATACATCATATGTCATGATGAGGTTAAGCATCATATTTATTTTCAGCACCACAAAACTAGTTAAGTATAAATGTTTTCGTATCTGAACCAATTTGGCTGTAAACCAGTGTAATCCATTTCCTACTACTACTGCTCTTCTTTCTCTAACTTCTTCTTTTGGCCTTTCAGAGCTCACTAACTCCTCTGTACTGTTCACCCTTTGGATCATGCTGTCAATCACTGACAGGTCGATCCAAGGCATGAAAGCAGGGATCACGCTAATTATTCCACACCTGCATTGGAGGGCCTGTGATGCAATCATAGGATCTCAGTGCATTGCCATTACAGCCCAGGGTCCTGTGAGGTGAACGCCGGTATCTACAGAAAGTGATAATTTCTCCTGTTCCTAGTTGTGCATCATCAAGTCTTTGGATAGGATAAGCAATCACACTAATCAGTGCTGAGGTGCCCTAAGGGTCAGTGTAAAAAGTATCTTACCACAGCAGATTCTGGTCAGACGACCATTGCACTCAGTGCTGTATGCAGCTCTGCCCAGGTTTTAACTGAAGGCTTTGTGAATGCAAGACACCAGCCCCAATCACTAACGACCTCCATTCACACAGAGGGAGTGACTACTGGTTGTCCTGCACACACAATGGGCTCCATATAGGGCGCAGTTCACACAGGCTTGCACAGTGTATGCCCAGCCTCTTACATTAACCCCCATCTCAGTAGGCGGGCTGTTACGGCATTCAACACCGTTACCTGCGACAGAACAAACGCACCCATACGGCCCAGCTGCACACAGCAACAAAAAGAGTGCAAGAAAAACCAAAAATGACAGAAAACTGACATTATGGAAATTTAGTTAGTTTTAAACTATATCAAATTGTGGGGTCTTGGTTTGTCTTTTGGTCCAAAACACGTAAGCTTGTGAGCCCCTACACGGCTCCCCACGGATCACAAGTCCTATCCACTAAATTTTTATCTCAAGTGAGCAAAGGACAAAATAGAAAATAAATCTTACCACAGCAGATTCTGGTCAGACGACCATTGCACTCAGTGCTGTATGCAGCTCTGCCCAGGTTTTAACTGAAGGCTTTGTGAATGCAAGACACCAGCCCCAATCACTAACGACCTCCATTCACACAGAGGGAGTGACTACTGGTTGTCCTGCACACACAATGGGCTCCATATAGGGCGCAGTTCACACAGGCTTGCACAGTGTATGCCCAGCCTCTTACATTAACCCCCATCTCAGTAGGCGGGCTGTTACGGCATTCAACACCGTTACCTGCGACAGAACAAACGCACCCATACGGCCCAGCTGCACACAGCAACAAAAAGAGTGCAAGAAAAACCAAAAATGACAGAAAACTGACATTATGGAAATTTAGTTAGTTTTAAACTATATCAAATTGTGGGGTCTTGGTTTGTCTTTTGGTCCAAAACACGTAAGCTTGTGAGCCCCTACACGGCTCCCCACGGATCACAAGTCCTATCCACTAAATTTTTATCTCAAGTGAGCAAAGGACAAAATAGAAAATAAATCTTACCACAGCAGATTCTGGTCAGACGACCATTGCACTCAGTGCTGTATGCAGCTCTGCCCAGGTTTTAACTGAAGGCTTTGTGAATGCAAGACACCAGCCCCAATCACTAACGACCTCCATTCACACAGAGGGAGTGACTACTGGTTGTCCTGCACACACAATGGGCTCCATATAGGGCGCAGTTCACACAGGCTTGCACAGTGTATGCCCAGCCTCTTACATTAACCCCCATCTCAGTAGGCGGGCTGTTACGGCATTCAACACCGTTACCTGCGACAGAACAAACGCACCCATACGGCCCAGCTGCACACAGCAACAAAAAGAGTGCAAGAAAAACCAAAAATGACAGAAAACTGACATTATGGAAATTTAGTTAGTTTTAAACTATATCAAATTGTGGGGTCTTGGTTTGTCTTTTGGTCCAAAACACGTAAGCTTGTGAGCCCCTACACGGCTCCCCACGGATCACAAGTCCTATCCACTAAATTTTTATCTCAAGTGAGCAAAGGACAAAATAGAAAATAAATCTTACCACAGCAGATTCTGGTCAGACGACCATTGCACTCAGTGCTGTATGCAGCTCTGCCCAGGTTTTAACTGAAGGCTTTGTGAATGCAAGACACCAGCCCCAATCACTAACGACCTCCATTCACACAGAGGGAGTGACTACTGGTTGTCCTGCACACACAATGGGCTCCATATAGGGCGCAGTTCACACAGGCTTGCACAGTGTATGCCCAGCCTCTTACATTAACCCCCATCTCAGTAGGCGGGCTGTTACGGCATTCAACACCGTTACCTGCGACAGAACAAACGCACCCATACGGCCCAGCTGCACACAGCAACAAAAAGAGTGCAAGAAAAACCAAAAATGACAGAAAACTGACATTATGGAAATTTAGTTAGTTTTAAACTATATCAAATTGTGGGGTCTTGGTTTGTCTTTTGGTCCAAAACACGTAAGCTTGTGAGCCCCTACACGGCTCCCCACGGATCACAAGTCCTATCCACTAAATTTTTATCTCAAGTGAGCAAAGGACAAAATAGAAAATAAATCTTACCACAGCAGATTCTGGTCAGACGACCATTGCACTCAGTGCTGTATGCAGCTCTGCCCAGGTTTTAACTGAAGGCTTTGTGAATGCAAGACACCAGCCCCAATCACTAACGACCTCCATTCACACAGAGGGAGTGACTACTGGTTGTCCTGCACACACAATGGGCTCCATATAGGGCGCAGTTCACACAGGCTTGCACAGTGTATGCCCAGCCTCTTACATTAACCCCCATCTCAGTAGGCGGGCTGTTACGGCATTCAACACCGTTACCTGCGACAGAACAAACGCACCCATACGGCCCAGCTGCACACAGCAACAAAAAGAGTGCAAGAAAAACCAAAAATGACAGAAAACTGACATTATGGAAATTTAGTTAGTTTTAAACTATATCAAATTGTGGGGTCTTGGTTTGTCTTTTGGTCCAAAACACGTAAGCTTGTGAGCCCCTACACGGCTCCCCACGGATCACAAGTCCTATCCACTAAATTTTTATCTCAAGTGAGCAAAGGACAAAATAGAAAATAAATCTTACCACAGCAGATTCTGGTCAGACGACCATTGCACTCAGTGCTGTATGCAGCTCTGCCCAGGTTTTAACTGAAGGCTTTGTGAATGCAAGACACCAGCCCCAATCACTAACGACCTCCATTCACACAGAGGGAGTGACTACTGGTTGTCCTGCACACACAATGGGCTCCATATAGGGCGCAGTTCACACAGGCTTGCACAGTGTATGCCCAGCCTCTTACATTAACCCCCATCTCAGTAGGCGGGCTGTTACGGCATTCAACACCGTTACCTGCGACAGAACAAACGCACCCATACGGCCCAGCTGCACACAGCAACAAAAAGAGTGCAAGAAAAACCAAAAATGACAGAAAACTGACATTATGGAAATTTAGTTAGTTTTAAACTATATCAAATTGTGGGGTCTTGGTTTGTCTTTTGGTCCAAAACACGTAAGCTTGTGAGCCCCTACACGGCTCCCCACGGATCACAAGTCCTATCCACTAAATTTTTATCTCAAGTGAGCAAAGGACAAAATAGAAAATAAATCTTACCACAGCAGATTCTGGTCAGACGACCATTGCACTCAGTGCTGTATGCAGCTCTGCCCAGGTTTTAACTGAAGGCTTTGTGAATGCAAGACACCAGCCCCAATCACTAACGACCTCCATTCACACAGAGGGAGTGACTACTGGTTGTCCTGCACACACAATGGGCTCCATATAGGGCGCAGTTCACACAGGCTTGCACAGTGTATGCCCAGCCTCTTACATTAACCCCCATCTCAGTAGGCGGGCTGTTACGGCATTCAACACCGTTACCTGCGACAGAACAAACGCACCCATACGGCCCAGCTGCACACAGCAACAAAAAGAGTGCAAGAAAAACCAAAAATGACAGAAAACTGACATTATGGAAATTTAGTTAGTTTTAAACTATATCAAATTGTGGGGTCTTGGTTTGTCTTTTGGTCCAAAACACGTAAGCTTGTGAGCCCCTACACGGCTCCCCACGGATCACAAGTCCTATCCACTAAATTTTTATCTCAAGTGAGCAAAGGACAAAATAGAAAATAAATCTTACCACAGCAGATTCTGGTCAGACGACCATTGCACTCAGTGCTGTATGCAGCTCTGCCCAGGTTTTAACTGAAGGCTTTGTGAATGCAAGACACCAGCCCCAATCACTAACGACCTCCATTCACACAGAGGGAGTGACTACTGGTTGTCCTGCACACACAATGGGCTCCATATAGGGCGCAGTTCACACAGGCTTGCACAGTGTATGCCCAGCCTCTTACATTAACCCCCATCTCAGTAGGCGGGCTGTTACGGCATTCAACACCGTTACCTGCGTATCTGAACCAATTTGGCTGTAAACCAGTGTAATCCATTTCCTACTACTACTGCTCTTCTTTCTCTATCTTCTTCTTTTGGCCTTTCAGAGCTCACTAACTCCTCTGTACTGTTCACCCTTTGGATCATGCTGTCAATCACTGACAGGTCGATCCAAGGCATGAAAGCAGGGATCACGCTAATTATTCCACACCTGCATTGGAGGGCCTGTGATGCAATCATAGGATCTCAGTGCATTGCCATTACAGCCCAGGGTCCTGTGAGGTGAACGCCGGTATCTACAGAAAGTGATAATTTCTCCTGTTCCTAGTTGTGCATCATCAAGTCTTTGGATAGGATAAGCAATCACACTAATCAGTGCTGAGGTGCCCTAAGGGTCAGTGTAAAAAGTAAAAATAAGAAAGTTTTAAAGGGTATAAAAAAAAGTATAAAAGTTCAAATCACTTCCATTTTGCCCCATTAAAAATAAAATTATTTTAAAACAAATACACATTTGGTGTCGCCGCATTTATAAATGCCCTATCTATGAAAATATAAAATCAATTAATCAGATCTGTAAACTGTGTAACAGAAAAAAGCCCAAACACCAAAATTATGTGTTTCTGGTAGCTGCAACATTGCTATAAAATGTATTAACATGTGATCAAAAAAGCGCATCTACCAAAAATGGTCAGAATCAACAGCTCAAGCCACAAAAAATAAGCCATCATACAGCCCCAGATCCCAAAAATGAGAACGCTATGGGTTGTGGAAAATGGCACCGAAACTGCAACTCTTTTTCTTTAAAAAACTCTGAATTTTTTACCACTTAGATAACAGTAAAAGTATACATTTTTGGTATCTACGAACCCATACCAATCCGAGGCATGATACCAATATGTCAGTTTTACCATACAGTGAACATGGTGAATAAAACAACAATGACACAAACATGTAATTGCACTTTTTTTGCAGTTTCACTGCACTTGCAATTTTTTTTCCATTTTCCAGTATACTATATTGTAAAATAAATGATATAACTTTAAAGTTCATGTCATCTCACAAAAAACGAGCCCTCATATGTCTATATTGACAAAAAAATAAAAAAAGTTATGACTCTGGGAAGAAGGTCAGGAAAAAACGGAAAATAGAATATCGCCCGGAGGGGGAAGGGGTTAATTAGAACATAAGTAAAGCAAGGTGGGTATCTATGATGCATGAACTGATAAAGCATGGAGAAAACAGAGCTATAAAGAATGGCTATTTAGTTTTTTCTATCTTTAGTTTTCAAGCACATATGATTATACTATTTCTAGTACCGTATATACTCGTGTATAAGCCGACCTGTGCATAAGCCGACCCCCCTACTTTTGCCCCCAAAAACTGGGAAAAGGGTGGACAATGCAGCAGCTACCGGTACTGAAAAATTTTAAAAATGAAAATAGATACGAATAAAATGTTGAACTTGTATTTTAAATAGAAACAGTAAACTACCAATGCAGCAGACCACCGTCCTATTATAAAGCCCCCTATCACTGGTATATAGCCCACCATCCCTGTATATAGCAGCCATCACTGTGGCCATAACTAGTATACAGTTGCCGCCATACAGTCCCCAGCAGTGGTATACAGGCCCCTCATCAGTGGTATACAGGCCCCTCATCAGTGATATAGAGTCCCCAGCAGTGGTATACAGGCCCCTCATCAGTGGTATAGAGGCCCCTCATCAGTGGTATAGAGCCCCCAGGACGGGTATACAGGCCCAGCAGTGGTATACAGACCCAGCAGTAGTATACAGACCAAGCAGTGATATACAGACCCAACAGTGGTATACAGACCCAGCAGTGGTATACAGGCCCCTCGGCAGTGCTATACAGCCCCAGCAGTGGTATACAGCCCCAGCAGTGGTATACAGTTCCAGCAGTGGTATACAGACCCAGCAGTGGTATACAGGACCCTCGGCAGTGCTATACAGCCCCAGCAGTGGTATATAGCCCCAGCAGTAGTATACAGTCCCAGCAGTGGTATACAGTCCCAGCAGTGGTATACAGCCCCAGCAGTGGTATACAGTCCCAGCAGTGGTATACAGCACCAGCAGTGGTATACAGTCCCAGCAGTGGTATACAGTCCCAGCAGTGGTATACAGGCCCCTCGGCAGTGCTATACAGCCCCAGCAGTGGTATACAGCCCCAGCAGTGGTATACAGGCCCAGCAGTGGTATACAGCTCCCCTGCTGTCTCACTGCCCCCATGTATACAGAGGCCCCCCACGCGGGTCACATGATCGCATTCAAACAGGAAGAGCGGGAAGGACGCCGGTATTAGAAGCCGCGGGGCACGCAGACGCAGCAGCTGGAGGACCCGGGTGCCTGGAGACCAAGGGGTAAGATGGATCACTGCTGGGGGGGTGTCTCTATACATAGGGGGGGCAGGGGAGGTTATACTGTGCAGGGGAGCAGCAATGTACTATGCGCTGCTCCCCATGCATAATTAATGAGTGGCAACACGTCACGTGCCGCTCATTCTGCAGCCTCCCCCCGCCTCCTCCTGCCTCCTGTAGTGCCCGGACACAGCCCTCACCACACCACACTGTATATGACTCATGTATAAGCCGAGGGGGGGACTTTTCAGCCCAATTTTTGGGCTGAAAAAGTCGGCTTATACATGAGTATATACGGTAAATGAATAATAGTTTGGAGACATGTATTATATTTGACTTGAACACAAGACTAAGGACGCTTGCGTCTAAACTGGAACTTTAAATAATTAATCCAATTAAATCCGTTCCCTGCTACTGATCAGAACTGTTGGATTTATAAGGATTATGTTGAATTGTGAATAGAAACTATTAAGTAATTTATCAGTGCAGTCTTGTACCTTAAGATAATAATGAAATTATTTGTAATAAAAACTTAATTCTTGTTAATTCTAAGTTTATTATAATTGAGATAAATTTAGTTGTTTCAAACATCAGAATGGAAGAACTGAAAAATGTGGGGAAATCTTAAAAATATCTTTTATAAAATTGGAATATTTGACTGACTATCTTCCTTCAATAATTATGAGTAAGCTTGTCATTTGCTTTGTTAGCGATGTAACTGATAAAAATATGAAATTAGTATGTCTCATGAAAAAGAAAAGTGGGAGACTGACAAAGGATTAACTGAGTTCAGTAATTATATATAACTTTTGTTAGTGAAACTTAAAATCTACTTTTGAGGCTAATATGTTAAGCATACCATATTTCTCCAAAAAATAAGACATGATCTTATTTTCTTTTGACCTCAAGAAAAGAGCTAGTACTTATGTTTGAGGTATGGCTTATTTTTGGTCAGGAAAAGTCATTCACACAAATTGGGAACATATATTCCAGGATCAGGGTCATATACCAGGATTAGGGCCAAATATACCAGGATTGTGATCATTTTACAGAATGGGGGCTGTACACCAGGATCAGAGCATATACCAGGATTGCAGCCATATTCCAGGATGGGGGCCATACATCAGGATCAGGTCATGTACATGGATAAGTGCCAAATACACCAGGATTATGGTCATATTACAGAATGGAAGCTATACACCAGGATCAGGGTCATATACCAAGGAAAGGGCACAGTAACATAGCATATTCACCCATGGAGATTAGCTAAAGGCAGCAGGATTTGGTCTGCATCCTCCAATAACAAACAAGACCTGTACTTTCTGAACATGAGACGTGTGACCAATCAGGTCTTGCAGTCAATATGTCCCTCCAGGAGCTGATTGGCATGGTTCAAAGGTTCAAAGAAATTGCATATATTAAAGACTTCTTCAAGAACCTGTGAACCGCGACTAATCAGCTCCTGGAGTGAGGAGGCGGGACATACTGTCTCCAAGAGCTGATTGGTTGCAGGTCACATGGGCTCCATGAATTGCAGGTACAGGACCTGACAGCGTTGGAATCCCTGTGGAGAATGAGGTGAGTATAAAAGTTCATTATTTTAAGGACAGGGGTGTCACTACTGTACTCATCAGCTGTTAGTGACACTACACTGTGTATTTTTATGCAAGTGTCACTTTCAGCTGTGAATACTCCACTAGGGCTTACTTTTCATGTAGGGCTTACTTTTAGCATCAGCTCCAAAAAGTAGAGAAAAAAGGGGGATGGCTTACTTTTGGGGGATGGCTTAATTTGGTTGAAACTATTTAATTATATTTCTATTAATCCTCTAGAAATAAATACACAATGAACTTATCACTTCAAGAAAAACTTATATGATTTCATGAAATAAAGCTAAACACAAATTTAGGAAAGTCTAAAGAATATTAATTTGAACATTAAAGGGAACCAACCACCTCGGATGACCCTCATACACTGTTAATATGTGCCCCTGCAGCCTAGTAAACCATTTGCAGCACTGCTTTTGTGTGAAAAGTGGCTGCAGTAGAAGTGAGATAATGATTTTATAAACTTACATGCCTGCGTACTTGAGGGCGTCTCCCTGTGTGTGCTGGGACTTGTGGGCTGTGCTCATCATGCCTGCTCTCCCCCTCCCTTATGCACGCCCCCTCTCAGCCTGCTATAGTGATGTGAGGCTGATCTCGTCATAAAGGGGCGGGGCTAAATCACGGAATCCCTGTAGCCCCGCCCCTTTATGACGCAATCATCCTCCCACAGTATAGCAGGCTGAGAGGGGGCGTGCATAAGGGAGGGGGAGAGCAGGCATGATGAGCACAGCCCACAAGTGCCAGCACACACAGGGGGACGCCCTCAAGTACGCAGGCATGTAAGTGTATAAAATCATTATCTCACTTCTACTGCAGCCACTTTTCACACAAAAGCAGTGCTGCAAATGGTTTACTAGGCTGCAGGGGCACATATTAACAGTGTATGAGGGTCATCCGAGGTGGTTGGTTCCCTTTAAGTCAATCTGCTTGCCAATTGATGTCGCTCAGGATTGATTCTTTTCCCCTTAAGAACACACCAACTCATGCCTTTTTGTTTTCTTTGCTTTAATTTTGATTATTACGTGAAATTTAGTTTAACAAATAAACTCTTGTTTCTTTATTTTAACTCTTTCACACCGGGCAATTTTCCATTTGCGATTTTTTCCTCCCCGTTTTCCAACAGCCATAACATTTTTACATCAATATAGCCATATAATGGCTTATTTTTAGCAGGACAAGTTGTACTTTTGAATGACATAATTTATTTTACTATATTGTGTAATGGAAAATGGGAAAAAAAATTCCAAGTGTGGTAAAATAAAAAAAAAAGTGAAATTACACAATTTGTTTGAAATTTACCATGGCATTTATGATAAAACTGACCTTTAAGAATGATTACCCAGAGAAGTACAAGTTCATAGATATCAAACATGTATACTTTTACTTTTATCTAAGTAGTGAAAAAAATTCAGAAGTTTGTATATATATATAAAAAAAAAATTGTGCTTTTGTCGCCATTTTCTGTGAATCGTAGCATTCTTATTTTTCATGATATAGGTCTGTGTGATGGCTTATTCTTTGCATACTGAGCTGATGTTTCTAATGATACCATTTGTGGGTAGATAGGATGTTTTGAATGCACGTGATTATATTTTATTGCAATGTTGTCGTGAACAAAAAATCTTAATTTTGGCATTTTCACTTTTTTTCTGTTACACAGTTTACCAATTTGATTAAATGCTTTTATATTTTGATAGATTTTATATATTTTTTTTTTCATTTTAAAATATTTTATATTCTCCTCAGGGATTTGATTGCTTGTGCTATATAGAGCAGTGATTCAACAGAAATCACTAGCTTGTAGCTTGCGCTCACAGGAAGATTTTAATGACAGACTCAGCTGTTATTACGAGTGATGAGCGAGTGTATTGATTACTCTTTGCTATTCTCACGTATAGTATGGTATTTGCGATATTCGTTACTTGGCGAGAAATGCTGGTGCTCGTGAGTGATGTGCCAATCGTGAGTAATCTGACACAAATTGTCAGCTCCCTTCAGTACACAAAGGAAATCAGCACCCCAGTGAGGGCAGATTGAATGTTAGGCTCTCTTTGGGGGGCACAGCAAGGTGTTTCATGCAGTAAAAACTCAAGAAAGCCCACCCTCCCGCCCTGCCCCAGAGCTGCTTGTTTTATGGCCAGATGTATGTGGGCAGAGCGTATCACTAATTGACTAACATTGGACTCACTATTTGGACGAGTACGCAAGTATTACAAATTACTCATTGAGTATAACAATTACGAATATTTCGTTACTCGCTCATCACTAGTTACTACTCATCACCTGACCCCTGGCTTCAATGACAAGCCATCGGCACCCTGCAACCGTGTAACAGGCGGGTTGATGGAAGCAAAGATATTTGTGTGAAATTCCACTGTCAAAGATTGGTATCGGGATTTAACTTGTTAACAGTCATTGGCGGATCGCCAATCTACCTGCAGCTGGTTAATTCAGCCATCATGTGCAGGGAAAGATGTAGTCTCCACATGCTAGTTGCATGAAAAGACGAGACTTTTGACATACGTACATGTTAAAAGTCATGAAGGGGTTAAAAGAGAAATCCGTAATAATATGTTATGCCATAAACAACATTTAGCATCAGAATGGTATACTATTTAAAGTAATAGGAATATCTGTAGAGAAATATACAGACTTTTTATTCCAGTGGCTGCAGAAAAGTCCAATAAATGTGATTCCAAAGGCAACATAGCTGACGGAAAATCTATCTTTCCTAAGTCACAAATCGTACTTCACAAATTTATTGTAGTTCTGACCTTTTCAGCTCAATATTGATATTTCAGAATAGTTAGGACATTTTTCTCTTTTGGATAAATTACATTTTTCTTTTTCCCACTTTATTTGTTGTTTTATTCTTTTGACATGACTCACGCAAGGGCATGTAAGTTTTTTCAATCAGCACAAATGACACATGCACATGTGACATCTGTTTGAAATGTACCAGAAAGATATGCAGAAATAGATAAATGATAGACAGACAGACAGACAGATAGATAGATAGATAGATAGATGATAAATAGCTTGTTAGAAACATATGCATGTATAAACAAATCAAAATAGAACACTGATATTTGAGAAAGGAATAAAAACATATGTTTAAAAAAAATGTAAAAGAAAGTTTCTTGGTGCATATATTGGCTGCGTTGTGCCACTCTTTGGCTTTTTAAAGCCTTTAATTTATAGGGTAAACCTCCCATCAGCCCCAGGACTCCTCTAATGTGTGCATATCTTCCTACTTCCTCTATAAATTATAGGCTTTAAGAAGCCCGAGAGAGACATAGTGTAAGTTAAGGTCCCATCAGACAAAGGTCACCTTGCCGTGGTTAATGGGCAAACATCTATTGGCCAATATGTGCACCAAGAACTTATCTGTACAAGAAAAAAATTTAAAAAATACATCTGATTTTTTTTTTTTTCAAACTCATTTTTATTTTTTCTCAAATATCAGTGTTCTATTTCAATCTATTTATTTATACACACATATGTTTTGGCAGTAACAGTGTGCTGCTGTTAATTTATCTATATATATTATCCAGTATTGAGGCTGTGTACCTGTTCACATTTTAGCTTTTGCAGGAGGTACTGCTAGTTTTTTTTCTTTTTTCCTTTTACATAGATAGATAAATATACCAGCATGTAGCTATCCCAGAATTTCTGCCTCACAAAAGATGCACTAATTCTGGTGCTTTACCTTGGGTTGGTAATGTTAGTAATGGGGATGTCTGAGAGATGCCTCTCAATTACTATTGCCAAGGCTTGATGCCAGCTAACATCAACACCATAAACCATTATCATGGTTTCCATCGCACCAATCAGGAAGCGCTGAATAAAGTACCAGAATTGGCACATCTTATGTGATGTAGTAATTCTGGGGCAGCTGCAGGCTTGTATATTTGGGCTTAGAAGTGCCAAATAACCTTGGGCCTTCTCACCCTGGTGATAACAGCCTGCTGCTGTCTGCTTTATATCAAGCAGTTGTCAAAATGGAGGGATCCATACTGCTTATTTTCATATAATTATTTGTTTGGCTAATTACTGTCAAATCTATCTATCTATCTACGTATCAAAAACTTTCCACTGCAGCACTGCTCAAAGTAAAGTTCAGTAGTCCTTTATTTCTGGCTTCAGATAGACCAACAGACAGGAGATGGCCACGTATCGGCACACACGCCCTTTGTCAAGCCTTGACAAAGGACGTGTGTGCCCGATACATGGCCATCTCCTGTCTGTTGGTCTATCTGAAGCCAGAAATAAAGGACTACTGAACTTTACTTTGAGCAGTGCTGCAGTGGAAAGTTTTTGATACGTATGTATGAAAGACTGTGAATTAAGCCAAGCTGCCCTGCACCCAGAAGGCGTCGCTGCTTAAAAGGTTTTCTTCTTTCTTTCTATCTATCTATCTATCTACTCTGCAGCACTCAGCTACTACCAATGATGTACATATGCTAACAAGCTATATATATTTGAGAAAAAAAAAGTTTAAAAACTTACGTTTTTTTCAAAAAACTCAAAATCTTATTTTTTTATTTCTGAAGTTCTTGGTACACACATTGGCCAATGTCTGATTGCTCATCAACTGCGACAAAGTGACTTCAGGTCCCATGAGTCCTACGCTGATATCCCTATCCTCCTTGTCCACCCCCCCACTTCTCAGTGGGCAGACTCCATCTCGACCCTAGATCACCAGTAGGCAATGAGGGTGCAAATTGCAGCAAGGAGCCAGCAACTCCATAAGATACAAAAGAGAAAAAAAAACTGCACAGCACTCACAGACTAATGTGAACTGGTGCCAGCAGGGATGCTGGATCAAATAACTAGAAAAAAGTACTCTGCAGCTACTATTATTTGATCCAGCGTCCCTGCTGGCACCAGTTCACATTAGTCTGTTAGTGCTGTGCAGTTTTTTTTCTGTTTTGTATCTATCTATCTATCTATCTTTCATCTATATATAACTTATCTATTTTTGCACATCTTTTACACATGAAAAAAATCATTTCCGCATCATGGATTTTTATCAATACGTGTCACACAAAAATCACACGGATGTCACACATGTATACAAAGATAGCCACATGGATTTACAAAATTGAACATGCCATATGTCTGTACATACATTATCTGAGATAAAAAAAATTTGTGTACCACAATATGAAATCAGAGGCACACAGAAGTACAATAGAAGTCCCAGCACTTCTACGGAAGCCCTATATTTTTGCTATACAAATCAGAACTGCAAGATTGATGCCAAAAACCTTAAAGTAATTACGTTTGATCTATGCAAAGTTCAAGTGAAAAAAGTACTATTGCCATTTTAGCCAATTATTAAAATACTTTCAATAGTTATTAGTCAACATCTTTTTCTTTTTGAAAAAACATTTGCAAGAATATGTAGCTCTGCCAGCATGTAGGTAATTCAGTTGTGGGTGTAAGGCTGGTTTCACACTAGCATTTGTGTCTGCATGCGTCTGACATGCAGACCCAGTACCAAACGCAGTCATACTGATGTGAACTGAATGCTCGGGGATTCTCCATATATATTCACATAGTATGTTATTGTAAATGTGCCTGGCCGCCCACTCAGCGGTCTTGGCGGCAGCCGGGAGTTCAGTGGTTGCAGGCAGGAGATCGGCGGCCGCCAGGAGATCAGCTGATCTCCTGGCGGTCGCCACTGATCTCCTGGCCGCCGCCGAGACCCCTGATTGGGTGGCCAGGCAAATTTACAATGCATTTCTATGGAGATTTCAATGTGATCTGCAGCATCTGCCTGTGCTGTCATGCGTATGACACTGCGGATCCATTGAACTCCATGCATTGTTTGTGTGCTTGCGGACTCTTGCTGATAAAACAAGTGCCCGTGAACGCACGAAAAATGCAGCATATTGTGTTCGGAGGGTGCTTTTAAAAAACGCATCCGAATACAAATGCAACCAAATGCAGCCATACACAGGTACTATGCGTTCCCATGTTAATCACAGGAATGCAATGTGAAACCGGCCTAAAGTGTCTCCCCTAAAAACTAAAAAATAAGATGTTAAAATTTTATATGTAACATTCTTTTTCCTGTTAACTCCTATTGGGTTAAGGTCATGAAGCTGCAATATACCGTACATTAGATTACCTTCTGATTGTGGTGTGCTGGGCCAAGGTTTCTCCAATTTGTTTACGGTCATCATTAGTCTAAAAGAATAAACAAGTTATTGAAACTTTTATTCTGTAAATTTAATATAATATAATATTATAACATATAATATTCAGCTGTTCTAAATGGTTTTAACACCTTTTTCTTGGTCTGTTCATTTTCTTGTCAGTTATTTTGTATTTTGGAATAAATATGAATAACGTAGAAAGATGTTTGCTGGGTATTTAATAAAAATACAGGAGACTAGTTGTCTTCAGCTTGTCAAACAAGTAAATGAGAAGTCACATACCTCTTTCCATTCATGCAGTTGGATGCTAACGTAATCATTTTAGCTCTCTTTATGTGAATAATAATCGTGTCAGCAAATGAAAATACGATATAAAATGTTGTGATGCAGCCAAATTCAAAGAGCAAGTTTATTCCTGGTTATATTTTCTTCTTGCACTTGTTAAATAGGAGTTGACATTAAGGTTTACATGGTGATGGATGTCTCACGTCCAACATTTACTATACTGTTAAAAGCACAGCACTGCACATTTTTGCTCAATCAAAAAAAGAATCCAGCTTTATGTGGCTTTCTGATGCAATAGCAATATTATCAGTAGTAGTTCATTGTCATTGTAATGTGGTTGGTATGTAAGGATGCCTTTTTTCTGTGATTTTTTTTGCATCTGTAGCCCAGAAATAACCTTTTTGCAACATATATTTAAGGGGTTGTCCATTCATTAATTAACTCCTTCTTATTCCTTAAATTTGCCTTTATTCTAATAAAAAAGCTTATACTTACCTCCCATGCCAGTGCTCATGTTCCTTTGCTTCCTGTGATGTTTTGACTCCTCCCTATCCTTCAAACCCCACATCGAGGCCCTCACCACATCCCTCCGGCTCCAGCTCAAGAACATCTCACGGATCCGCTCCTTCCTCACCCACGACACCGCTAAAACACTCATCCATGCTCTTATCATCTCCCGCCTTGACTACTGCAACCTCCTTCTCAATGGCCTCCCGGCTAACTCCCTCACACCTCTCCAGTCTATCCTCAACTCCGCTGCCCGACTCATCTATATGTCCTCCCGCTACTCCCCTGTCTCCCCCTCTGCCAAGCCCTTCACTGGCTCCCCGTCTCCAAGAGATCCCAATTCAAAACACTAACCATGGCGTACAAAGCCATACACAACCTGGCTCTACCATACATCTCCGACCTGGTCTCCCGATACCTACCCTCACGCAACCTCCGCTCCTCCCAAGAACTCCTCCTCTGCTCCCCCCTCATTACCTCTTCGCACAACCGAGTCCAGGACTTCTCCCGGGCATCTGCCTTACTCTGGAACTCCCTACCCGAACACGTCAGACACTCTCCTACCCTGAGTAGCTTCAAGTGTCACCTGAAGACTCACTTGTTCCGTCAAGCCTGCAACCTGCCATGAGACCCAGGCGAACGCCCCATACCTGACATTCCCCCATCCTACTGTATCCTAACCCACCCCTCATAGACTGTGAGCCCTCGTGGACAGTATCCCTGCCCCTCCTGTACCTGTACGTCCTGATCGCCTAGATTTAGTGTACTTGTTCTTGTCTCCCTCATCCTCATGTAAAGCGCCATGGAACCTAATGGCGCTATATGAATAAATAATAATAATAATAATAATAATAGTTTTATATAACACGAGCCCCACCCAGTCATCGCTAGCTTCCTTCACCCCGCCTTCAGACATTTAAATAACTAAAAGGAGATGAGCAGCCAGATTCAGCTCTCACCTCCTCTTGATTACTAATATGTCTGAAGATGGGGTGAGGGAGGCTGGAGGTGACTGGGTGGGGCTTGTGTTATATAAAACATCATGTGAACGAAAGGAACATGAGCACTGGCATGGGAGGTCAGTATAAACATTTTTACTTTAAAGGAGGCAAACATAAAAAATGAGATTGAATTGTCCTACAGGTGAACAAGCCCTTTAAGGCTAGGGTCACACTTAAAAGGCACAATCCGGTAACCATATCCATTACCATGGTTTTACCATGTGCCTTCATACTATCATTTGATAGTAAAATTGCAACCCTAATTCCGGATCTGAATGCATTAATGCATCCGGTTTTGGAATGAGGGTTTTTACAATTTTAAAAACTGCAACCGGATTCGGTACTGCAAGGTACATTTCCACCAGATGCGGTTCCAATAGACTCCCATTATAAAAAAAAAAAAATGGATTCAGTTTTGGAACCGATGCCTGCATGATTTTTCCCGCAGGCTCCAAAACCGGAACCGGTAACCAGATTGCAAATAGTGCAATTTGTTTTTTCTATTGCAGCCTATGGCTGCGGATCCAAATCTGGTTTTAAGCATTTTTAATGCTCAAAACTGGACCAGGATCTGCAAGCCCAACCGCAGGTGTGACTCTGGCCTAATGCAAATAAACTCATATGGCACAAAAAGTTTAAATAAATAGTTTGGAAGTGATAGGCGTTAAATAAGAGCTTTGACAAGCTGTACCTCTTTCTGTACATGCAACTTTTGTATAATTTTTTTAACACTCTTTGAATGGCAGCATGAATGAAAGAAAACATTTCTAGATTTTATTTATGTTTGACTATACAGGGACACTGTGTGATCATGCCACAGCTCCTGGGCAGGAAATGACTTAAAAGAGAGTATAAAATAGTATTGTCTTCTCATCATTTCCCTGCCTGTTTTTCAGCAATGTTTTACCTTAAAGAAAAAATAATTTGTGATCCTGTGTTGTAGTGTCTGTATACTATTTTTTCATCCTCCCAGGCCCAGATGATGTGGTATGATCAGACCATGTCCCTGTACATTCAGACACGGCCATTAGGGTACACTCACATCTGCATGGCATTTCTCACCACGGATCTCGCTGACAAAAGTAGCAGATTGTCATGTGGGTGTCATGCGGATGTCTTGCAGATTACATGTGCATAACTTTGCCAGTGTGCAGTTTCCCCCTACCTAGCATCCATACATCATGCACATGTCATAAGTATGACATTCATGTGACATGCTTTTTTAACATGGGTTTCCTACTGTGAAGTTAGAATAGATAGACATAATGACAGATTGATAGCTAAACAGTTAGGTAAATAGATAAATAATTAAGCATCATGCATATTCACTGCACTAACCGGCAACAGCCAATCACAGACACTCACTGCCTGAGAGAGTATCCGTGATTGGCTGTTGCAATCAGACTGCATTTCCACAATCTGGATGGTGTCTGTGCTTGGTTGCCGTACACATTACACTGTGTTCCAAATTATTATGTAAATTGGTTTTAAGTGTCATACGGTTTTATTTATTTATTTTTTTCAATGAAACCCATTGATGGTATTGTGTCTCAGGGTTCTTTGGATCATTGAAATCAATCTCAGATATCTGGGATAATTAGTTTGGCAGGTGAGCCCAATAAAAGGAAAACTGGGTGTTCCACAATATTACGCAGGCCACAGTTTTCAAGTAAATGGAAAAGAAAAGGATCTCTCTGCTGCCGAAAAGCAACAAATAGTGCAATGCCTTGGACAAGGGATTAAAACATTTGATATTGCAGGAAAACTTAAGTGTGATCATCGTATTGTGAAGAGATTTGTGGCTGATTCTGAGCACAGATGTGTTCGTGCAGGTAAAGGCAGAATGAGGAAGGTTTCTGCCACGCAAGTTCATCAGATTAAGAGAGCAGCTGCCAAAAAGGCCTTACAAACCAACAAACAGATATTTGAAGCTGCTGGTGCCTCTGGAGTCCCTCGAACCTCAAGGTGTAGGATCCTTCAAAGGCATGCTGTGGTGCATAAACCTACTATTCGGTCACCCCTACACAGTGCTCACAAGCAGAAACAGTTGCAGTGGGTCCAGATATATATGAAGACTAATTTTCAAACAGAATTGTTTACTGATGAGTGCTGAGCAACCCTGGATGGTCCAGAATAGAGTAGTGGACGGTTGGTGGATGGCCACCATGTCCCAACAAGGCTGGGATGTCAGCAAGGAGGTGGAGGAGCCATGTTGTGGGCTGGAATCATTGGGAAACAGCTGGTAGGCCCCTTCAAGGTTCCTGAAGGTGTGAAAATGACCTCTGCAATGTATATAGAGTTTCCAACTGAGAACTTTCTTCCATGGTACAAAAAGCAAAAACGTGCCTTTAGGAGCAAAATCATCCTCATGCATGTCAATGCACCTTCTCAAGCTACAAAGAATTCCCTCTGTGCCATTGGCTGCTATGGGCATAAAAGGAGATAAACTCATGGTGTGGCCACCATTTTCCCCTGACCTCAACCCTATAGAGAACCTTAGGAGTATAACCAAGCAAAAGATCTATGAGGGTGGGAGGCAGTTCACATCAAAACAGCAGCTCTGGGAGGCTATTCTGACATCATGTAAAGAAATACAAACAGAAACTCTCCAGAAACTCACAAGTTCAATGGATGCTAGAATTGTGAAGATGATATCAAAGAAACGTTCCTATGTTACCATGTAACTTGGCCTGTTATGATGTTTTGGAGTTAAATAGCTTTTTATTTCAGTGAATATGACCTCTCAATGCTGCAAATTCAACAAATGAGCATTTTCAGTTCTTTCAAACATCAAATGTTAAGAAACTCTACTGTGCCTAATAATTTGGAAGAGTGCATTTAGAGGTCTTTTTTTAATTTTGAAGATCATACTCTTATCATTGGGAGGTTTCTTCAATAAAATTCGATGTATACTCTAACAGGCTATTACACTGACTGTCATTTGCAGCGACCATTTAGGAAAATAACTTTTGCATAATAATTTGGAACACGGTATATTTATATATATATATATATATATATATATACCATATATACTCGCGTATAAGCCGAGTTTTTCAGCCCAAAAATTGGGCTGAAAAGTGCCCCCTCGGCTTATACGCGAGTCATACGATCCCCCTCAAAGTTTGGCGCCCCCACCTCAGTTTCTGGGCCCCCCCGCATGCAGCGCTGCGCATATACATTACCTGTCTAGCAGCTGTCTCCCTCCGGTGGCGGATCGCGGCTCCCGGCTCCGGGCTCCATCTTCCTCGCTGACTTCCTGCTTGTCAGGTGACCGGCCGGCGTCGCGATGACGTCATCGCGCTGAGCCCCGGTCACAAAGCAGGAAGTCAGCGAGGAAGATGGAGCCCGGAGCCGGGAGCCGCGATCCGCCACCGGAGGGTGACAGCTGTTAGACAGGTAATGTATATGCGCAGCGCTGCATGCGGGGGGGCCCAGAAACTGAGGTGGGGGCGCCAAATTATGAGGGGGGCCCTGCTGGGGCCCTGTATACTACCACTGGGGCTATATACTACCACTACTGGGGCTGTCTGTATACTACCACTGGGGCTATATACTACCACTGGGGCTGTATACTACCACTACTGGGGCTGTCTGTATACTACCACTGGGGCTATATACTACCACTGGGGCTGTATACTACCACTGGGGCTATATACTACCACTACTGGGGCTGTCTGTATACTACCACTGGGGCTATATACTACCACTGGGGCTGTATACTACTACTGGGGCTGAATATACCACTGGGGCTGCTGTATACTACCACTGGGGCTGTATACTACCACTGGGGCTGTATACTACTACTGGGCTGTATGTATACTACCACTGGGGCTGTATACTACTACTGGGGCTGAATATACCACTGGGGCTGCTGTATACTACCACTGGGGCTGTATACTACTACTGGGGCTGCTGTATACTACCACTGGGGCTGTATACTACCACTGGGGCTGAATATACCACTGGGGCTGCTGTATACTACCACTGGGGCTGTATACTACCACTGGGGCTGTATACTACCACTGGGGCTGTATACTACTACTGGGGCTGCTATATACTACCACTGGGGCTGAATATACCACTGGGGCTGCTGTATACTACCACTGGGGCTGTATACTACCACTGGGGCTGTATACTACTACTGGGGCTGAATATACCACTGGGGCTGCTGTATACTACCACTGGGGCTGTATACTACTACTGGGGCTGCTATATACTACCACTGGGGCTGAATATACCACTGGGGCTGCTGTATACTACCACTGGGGCTGTATACTACCACTGGGGCTGTATACTACCACTGGGGCTGTATACTACTACTGGGGCTGAATATACCACTGGGGCTGCTGTATACTACCACTGGGGCTGTATACTACCACTGGGGCTGAATATACCACTGGGGCTGCTGTATACTACCACTGGGGCTGTATACTACCACTGGGGCTGTATACTACTACTGGGGCTGAATATACCACTGGGGCTGCTGTATACTACCACTGGGGCTGTATACTACTACTGGGGCTGCTATATACTACCACTGGGGCTGAATATACCACTGGGGCTGCTGTATACTACCACTGGGGCTGTATACTACCACTGGGGCTGTATACTACCACTGGGGCTGTATACTACTACTGGGGCTGAATATACCACTGGGGCTGCTGTATACTACCACTGGGGCTGTATACTACCACTGGGGCTGAATATACCACTGGGGCTGCTGTATACTACCACTGGGGCTGTATACTACCACTGGGGCTGTATACTACTACTGGGGCTGTATGTATACTACCACTGGGGCTGTATATACTACTGGGGCTGCGTGTATACTACCACTGGGTCTGCTGCTGTATACTACCACTGGGGCTGCTGTATATACCTCTGGGGCTGCTGTATACTACCACTGGGGCTGCTGCTGTATATACCACTGGGGCTGCTGCTGTAACACTGCTGGGGCCTGTATATACCACTGGGGAGGCTGCTGTATACCACACTGCTGGGGGCTGTATACCTGTGCTGGAGTCCACCCTCGGCTTATACGCGAGTCAATACGTTTTCCCAGTTTTTGGGGGCAAAAGTAGGGGGGTCGGCTTATACACGGGTCGGCTTATACACGAGTATATACGGTATATATATATATATATATATATATATATATATATATATATATATATATAAATTGCCTTGTGGCGCCTATCCTCACTCTTGTGTCCGGTTGTCCCCATATTAGGAAAATAAAAAAAAAAGAACATTTGCATAATAATTTGGAACACAGTGTATGGTAACAAATCTACCATAATAGTGTTTAAAATAAATAAATCATTTTTAAAAAAGTGTGTGAGCTACCACCCTCAGCTGCCTAATTATACCTTGGCTGGCAAAAAAAATGCATAGGGCTTTGCCCTATTTTTAGTTGCCAGCCAAGGTAAATAGGCAGCTGGCGGCTGGAATGCTCAGCGAGATGAGGGCCCATTATTATTGGACCCCCAATACTATAGAATAGCAGCCCACCACCACCCCTGTAAATGGCGCATTCTTTCTTAGTGATATTTTCAGGCTCTTTACTCATCTCTTCCAGCAGTCCTGGTGGCAGTGGGAAGTTTGGTAATAAGAGGTTAATTCCAGCTTTATATTGCCAGTTGGCATTAAGCCCGAGATTTTTAATGCAGGCCAATGTTAGTCCCGTCCATTAAGAATCTGAATTAAATAGTAAAGAAGACACAACACACATAATTAAAACATTTTATTAAAAAAAACAAGCAAACACATATCCGGACTCCATCTTTATTACTCCCACTGGTAAGCTTGATCTAACTATCCAAGTATCTATCTATCTATCTATCTATCTATCTATCTATCTATCTATCTATCTATCTATCTATCTATCTATCTATCTATTTATCTTATCTACCTATTTATGCTATCTATCTATCTGTCTAATTTTTCTGACATTATACTGCATGGAAAGGACCATGCTGAAATCATGGTCCGACTGCTGAGCGTTTGGTGTGCAATGTTTTTTATCACACCCATACACTTGCATTAGTGGAATCTCTGCAAGATCTGCAGCCATACGCAGAATGCTGTGATCATTTCCTCAGCCCGTTTCTCACTGAAGAAAAACTCGCAGATATGCATGTCACAATAGTTTAACATTGGGGTGAGTGCAATCCGATGTTTTATCGTATTGTACTCACTACGTTTTTCTGCAGATAAGAGCTTACCCTTAAGATATCGTCACACACCGCCATATGTCTTCCATATCGGCAGCAATTTGACGTGAGTGCGCACTTTTCGGGCACTTTTTTCACATCGCTGTGTAGCTGTCACACATAGCGATCTCGCGTGCGATCTTCAGTGATCCGGAAATCGCCTGCAGAAGACAGAAAGCAATCTTCCCTTCACACATCACCACGTCACATGCCACAAGCAGTGATGTGGGCATACTGTCTTGTTAGGGGCGTGCTAGAGTGTGTTTCACCACGCCCCTATCACTCTGATTGGTGGACGGAACTGTGTTCCCCTTGGTCAGCCTTGTGTGAACACATGGGTCATCAAATAAGGCGCTTCGGACACGGCCAGCCAATCAGAACGCAGTCTCACCCTCCAATCACCGTAGATGCGGTGCAAAAAAAACACATCCAAGCACGCCTACAGGATTTATTTCAGGATCGCTGTGTATGTTGCTATTGCCCTGTCACACGCCACGAAGCGCTAAGATTGCCTGGTGGATATTGCCTGATTTCACTGCAGTGCAGGGCAATCAGGTGGTGCTCCACCAGCAATTTCTCACCGTAGAATCGCCCAGTCACATGCCACTACACACATGCGATGTGGTTTCCACATCGCCGAAATGGGGAATTGCCAGCCATCTCGCCGGAGATATGGAGGCATGTGACGGTACCTTTACACAGTACAGAGCAGGGACACATGTGAGATGATCTCAGCACAGAAACATTTTTTTAATCACATCCAATTATTGAAGTTATTCTATTCATTAAATTGTATTATGTGGCTAAACCTCGGTAGGAATTGACATTTCAAATTAATTGAGTTTTATAACACTTCCATTCCGGCAATCATTGTCTACTCAATGACATGTCAAAGAATAGCTAAAAAAGGAAAATCTTTTATTAAAAGTTTTGCTACTTTTGATATACAAAAATCAAAGGAAAAAATGTTGAAACATCCTTTTGAATCTTTACAGGTAGTAAATAAATTAATGTTAAGCAATTCCGAACCCAAATGAATGTTAAAGAATTCTGACCCCTTGGTGTATATCATTTTGGATTTGAATAGGCTAAAGATATATGGTTTCTTGACCTCCTCTGTCATGCATAACTGTGTGATTCATAGCAGGCAAATCTATCTAGTATTTTGCATTTTTCATGTGTCCTGTATTAAATATGAGGTCTAAGCTCTCAACTCACAGATCAAAATATTCATTTCTCAATCTTAAAATGCAGTGTGCTATGGCTTTTTACCTATTTAATCACTTGTTTTAATTCTATCTACCCATGGAGGATTATCAAACACAATTTGATGTTGTATATGTCGATTAAATTATTTAGAATAATGCTTAGAATTAAAAAGATTCTGTCACATTATTATACCCAGAGTCATATCTCCCAGGATTCTGTATATTGGATCTCTGATACTCTCTTGATATTAGGAACTTGACCTTAGGCTTATTCAGATGCCAGTGTTTGTCATCTGTGCACTGTCCTTGTTTGCCAGTTGGCATGGGAACCTATTATGATATATAGGTCTATTATCAGGTCTCTTCTTTCTAAACCGCTGATAATCTGCACACAGAAATCTAATGTATGTCCTATCCTCATTTAAGTAAGGTAACATGTACAACTTGAATAGGTTCTTCTGTAACTAAGGACACTATGGTTGTTCAAAAAGTGTCAATGTTTACGCACTAAGTCTAAGGGCTTGTGCCCATGCTGTGGATTTTGTTGGGTTTTTGTTGCAGATTTTGCTGCAGAAAAGGTGGAGATTTGTAAAAAATCCTCAAGCCAACAAAGTCAATGTGATTTATGAAGTCTTTCGCCCATGCTGTGTTTTTTTCCACTGGAGAAAAGGTGCCGATTTTGCTGCAGAGAAATTTACAGCATGCCAATTCTTGCAGCAGATTATTCAGCATTTTTTGCTCCAAAAGGGCACTAAGGGCCCTTTCACATCAGCGTTTTTTTTCAAATCGCGGCAGATGCGGTGAAAAAACCGCATCTGCCGCGATTACCGCATACCGGCTGCACTTGCGGCGCGGTTGCGGTTTTTGCCATGCAAAGTATAGGCGGACTTGCGGCAGGTGCGGCAAGTGCGGTTTTGCACTTGCGGCAGGTGCGGCCGCGAAAAAAACCGCGGCTGACCGCGTTTTTTTTCGCTGCCGCACCTGCCGCAAGTGCAAAACCGCACTTGCCGCATCTGCCGCAAGTCCCCCTATACTTTGTATGGGAAAAACCGCAACCGCGCCGCAAGTGGAACGGTTATGCGGCAAACACGGCAGATGCGGTTTTTTCACCGCATCTGCCGCGAATTACGAAAAACGCTGATGTGAAAGGGCCCTAAATCCGCATGCTTTATGAAATGCTCAGAAATCATTTTTATGTCTAAGAAAAATCTCTTTCCCTCTCTCTCCCTCTCTCTCTCTCTCCATCTCTCTTTTTTTAAACCTTATTTTTTACTGAAAATAAAAGTTTTCACACAATAGTACAAATATGACTTGAAATAAAGATGATAAGGCTATTATTGTAAGATAGTAAATAGCAGAATATCTCTCTATATCTCTCTCCGTCACTCTCCCTCTCACTCCCTTTCTCTCTCTCCCACACTCTCCATCTCCCTCTATATTTCTCTCACTCTCTTTCTATCCCTCTCTTTCTCTCCCTCTCTCTCGTCTCTCTCTCACTCTATTTCCCTCTTTCTGTCCCTCTCTTCCCCCTCTCTCTCCATCTCTCTCTATATTTCAAATTCAAATTTAAATTCAAATGAGCTTTATTGGCAGGACTAAGTACATAGTTGGGGGATAGGGACATGTCCAGGGTGGGGTATAGAAGTCCATGATACATCAGGCTCTTGGTTGGAGGATAGGTACGTGTCCAGGGTGGGGTACAGAAGTTCATGGCATATCAGTCTCCTCTTAGTCTGTGGCAGGCACTGAAATATTGCGCTGCTATGGCCACTGCACTTTTTTCCCCCAGTAGTATGGGCAGTTTCTCTTCCTCCTCCATTGAGGTGAAGTCTGGGAGGAGATCAGACAATATCTTGAAGTGTCACTCACTGTGGAGTATTTTGGGCACCTCAGCAAGAAGTGGGCCTCATCCTCCACGGCCTTCTGGGGGCACTGCTGGCACTGTCTGCTTTCTTGGGGCTTGAAGTAATGTCGGTGCTGCCCAGATTCAATGAGTAGGCTGTGGGCACTCTTAGGATCCAGCTCAGGATCTGTCACTCTTTGGGGTTTTCCAGTTTCACTAGATATGGGGCCAGTTTGTACTCCCTCTGTGGGTTCTGGTATATCGTCAGTTTCTTTGATTTGTTTATGTTGTTCCTCCAGATGCTGAGATATTTTTTTGCCTTTGTGCACCATCTTCTGGATTTCACTTTTGTCAGGCCATGTGGGTTGGTGGCTTGGTCAGGCTGTCTTTGGGTACTTTGTGTTTGGAGGTTTTGGGTACTTTGTTTTGGGAGGCTTCTTGGTGCTTCCTGGTGTAGGAAGGCTTTGTGATGGTAGGAGCTGTGACTACTGCTTTGTAGATGAGCCTTGAATGACAGCTCCTTCTTCTATATTTCTCTCTCTCTTGCTCTCACCCCTTCTGCCTCTCTCTCTATCTCTCTATTCTTCTCCCTCTTCTTTCTCTCCATCTCTCTTTATATCTCACTCTCCCTCACTCTCACTCTCTCCCTCTCTCTCTTTCTCTCTCTTCCTCTCCCTCTCCTCTTTCTCTCACTCTCACTCTCTCTCCCTCTCGCTCTCCCTCTCCCTTTCTCTCTCGCTCCCCCTCTACATTTCTCGCTCTTCCACTCTTCCTCCCTCTCTTCTCCCCTCTCCCTGTCTCTCTCTCCCTCCCTGTCATTCTACATGTCTCTTTTTCTCTCTCATTATCTCTCTCTCCCCTGTCTCTCTCTCCTTCCCTCTATTCCCCCTACAAACATGAATTTCTCAATTTCATCTATCTGGAAGTCAAATAACTAAAAAATGCTGCAAATAACACATGTTTTCTACATGCAAATGCACATCAAAAACACACTGAAATGTGCAAAAACACATTGCATATTTTGCTGCGATTTTTTGAAACAGGGTACAGATGTGATGTGGAAATTTCTGAAACCCAATACACATTGTGCGCACAAAGCCTAAAGGGTTTTATTAGAAGTCCACAATAAAGGTTCAAATATTTTTATCTCACCTCAAGACACTATATCATTTATTTTGACACTTTATATTATATTGTGGTCCAGTTTGCGAACTAGACTTACCCATTTAGATTAATGAATTCACAGAAACAGTGGACAGCACATAATGCAAGGATTAGGCTTACTGGCCCATAAGGAAAGAGGTATAATTTCAGCATCAAAGCAGCAGGCATTATGGTGCATTATGTTGAGTTATTTTTTTGCAAAGGGCCCATGTACTGTTCTTACACAGGTATCCTCTTCAGTATGCATCTATAACTGATGGTTGTCATTTATGTGCTGCATTTTTTTCACTAGTTACCAGAAAATGCTTGGAAAACCTTTTTCTAATTTGCTTTGCAGAATTTGGCTTGGCCTGAGCCACCTTATGAAGTTCTTTTGTGTATTTAAATAACATGGCTCATTGATGGTAACAATCAGGTGTATGAAACTAAAAATGAATGTAAAATTAACTATAATACTGATGGTGCTTTGTATAACTGCTAACAAACTTAATTTCAGTCACAGACTGGATTAAGCCCTTCATTACCTATGACGTACCGATATGTCATGGGTCATGGTCCTGCAATTGATCAGCTGACATGAGCCTCTAACTTTGGTGGGCAGATCAAAAATCCACCTGCCTCTGTTCTCTAGTTAAATCCCACTGTCAATCTCTGACAGTGGGATTTAACACACTTCCTGATTCCATTGGCAGCCCTGGGACATAATCATTGGGCATCAATAGGTTGTAATTGTCGGGGTCGTAGCGACAATACACTCCTTCACCAGTCTTTCCAAATTAAACTATGAACATATGGTACCAGATAAGAGTAAATCAGACGGAGAATCTGGTTCAAACTTATAATATGTTCGTTGCTTTATTAAGCAATGGCAATGGTCACAGCAACTAACTTTATTTCCGGGTACACTACATTTTATACTCTAGGGAGAAGGCGTGAAATAGCCAGGACAAGGTGGGATTAGATAGGGGTTAGGTGGAGTTAGTCTAATATATCAATCCCTGTTAGTAATAATCAGTTCTTTGTCTTCTACAAGTCCGTTCTCCATCACGTCATGATGTCTTCTCTTGGCCTCTGGTATGCAGGATATCTCTAGCTTCCCATGGTACAACCTGGCATCGGCACAGTAGGGACCAATCAGCTCCTTTGTTTCCTAGACACCTCCGCACACTGTATCTTCTCTTCACACATCTGAAAGACACTTTGTTTACACATAGCTTTTGTTCATGGATGAGAGGGAGAGAAGAAAGAGAGAGAGAGACATAGAGAGAGAGAAGAGAGAGAGAGACATAGAGAGAGAGAAGAGAGAGAGAGAGAGAGACATAGAGAGAGAAGAGAGAGAGAGAGAGAAGAGAAAAAGGGAATGAGAGAGGGAGAGATATCGTTATTGGATACCAGGTTAAGGGAAAAACTTATTGTTTCTCACCTAGAGCATTAGTAAAAATATATAATATATAAAGAAAATATAAGTATAGTGGAAGAGCGTATTTTCTACCTTGACAAATCCTCCCTAAACAAAAAGTTTTTCCCTAAAGGTCCTTCAAGACTGTCCATGTGATGGGGAAGGGGAAGTGGATTTCTTCATCCAGACACCTTAGAGACTCCTTCCTTGTAAAGGGCCCCCAGGCACCTGAACCCTACACTAGCCTCACATGGAGTTCTCCCATTATCCCTAAATCAGCTCTCTTAATCTCATTGACTTCAACTGAAAATAAGAGGGGGAATCGTAGAACAGTCAACATAACATATTCAGACATTGCTACAAGGAAAAAGGTTGTGTCATATTTACCCATCTTATTCTAAAAAGGAAAGATTCATTTAGATTCTACAGTTAAATAAATTTCGCTACTCATTGGCTGTTTTCAGAGTCCAATCCGTTGAAGGGGAAAGAAACCTCAAACCTATTAGAAATGGCCTGGGAAATTGTGTATCAGTTTTACACTATTAGTAACATATAACCTTAAAAATACAAGACTCATCCTCCCTTGAACATTTTATCATATACCACTATCATTATGGAGGGTATACAAAAGGATATGAACTTCTTAAATATCTGCAAATAAGCACAGTTATCCACAAGAGAAAAGAGATACACAACAAAATCATACAAGAACCATGTTATGTACTCCTGTACTTACTTATTCTAAAAACATTTTAACCAGGGTATGTTTGACATTCTATAATACCTTGGATAGGAGAAAGAGATTTACAAATATTGGGACAATTTTATACAGTTTTCTTGGTTTCCTTGTCCGCTCACTACTTGCAATTTCCAAAACCCATGGAGCGATCGCCGCTCGAAGCCCGTACCTTTCTGAGTTGTGTTGTGTGCAAGAATAATGCAGGATAGTATACACAGCTTACCTGTACCAGGAGCAAACTAGGAGGTACTCACCTGATCTCACCCGTGACCTATTTTGAGGCGTAAAGTGAGGCCAAGCAGAAACTAGTCTAACCTTTGCTGATAAAAGACATCATGGCCTGCCCTGTCCCCTCTCACGACTCCTAGTTTAACACTGTTAGTGGTTCGGTCAGTCCTTATAAGGCAGTCGACTATAGAGAGGGCTCAGGCCGCCAGACGCAACCTGGCAGGGATGGGGCAACCACCTGCCACTACCTTTTCTACCTTTTGTTGTAGCTTGCCTTCTACCTCCGAGAGGACAGGACACCTGTGGTTATTGTCAGTATGATTATACCATCCTAGACTGGCAACATGGTGTTTACCTCACCGTGATATACCAATACTGCATTTAGTAGGCTTACCGTATTGTTAAGGAATTCTTCAACCGGAAATCGCTCCATTCGTTCAGAAAGTGCAAGTCAGAACCAAATATTCTGATTACCTCATGCGAGGATTCTACTTGCGTCCAATGTAAGAAATCATATCTCCTATATCTGAAAAACAACTCAAAAATCTATTAATGTCAAAGATCAGAAAATCCTTATTCAACATTATAATTGTAATTTTCTGCTAGTTATTTTGAATATATTTTTTATTACCGGACAATAAATGGTAGAACACTACAGAACATATAAACGCTGTACATCAGAGCAGATGTGTGTAACATCACCTTTAATTCAAAATCTCGTCTACCAGCATCTTCTCCAGAAAGCCTCCTCACCCCTCCCATATGGAGAAAGATAACGGACTACAAGAAATATTTTCACACAGCAAAGAACAAAGACTGCTCTGATAGAAAGAATTTAAGGAGGTGTGGGGGGGAATGGTCTACTCCCTTCCACATTTTCAAACCCTTTGGCCTTGATATACCTACAAGATATCCACAATCCTGATAAAGGACCTAACTGTAATACTTCTTTCTTGTCTTTCCACCCCTTTTTTTTTTTTTTCAAACTTTGTGTTACTTTCTAAACTATACTTTCTGTTGCTTTTCTCATCAAACTTGCTAATTTCCATCTCTAACATCTCACATTGACTCAATTGAGTGTCCCCTTAAAATACAATCTATATTCCTGCTTATCGACATACCTTATACATTCTGGATCTATTAACTTAACAATTCCTTCATCACATTGTAGTTAGATTTTCCTGTCTAGTACCACCTCCCCACAGCGTCAATATATATATTATTTCCCCTTGGGCGCTCAGTATATTAATCTTCCCTCTAGGTAGCTTAATTTTTAAAACACACAACAACCATAAATAAGGGAAAGTTTCCCCCTGCCATAACTACATCTCTAGCTAAATTATCCCTGTGGTGCAGGTGGCTATTTACAACATTCACTCATATAAATCAATAAAAATCTGATTACTATTATTGTATTCAATATTAGGCATTATTATTAGTACCCAACTACCATAAATGTGAAAAATTCATTCTTTGCCATTCAGAATCCTTGGAAAGATTGATAAAATTCCAGTGTGCATGTCAGCCATCTGCAGATTCCACCCTTCACTCCCCCCTTTTCGCTCTCTCCCTCCCCTCCTTCCAACACAAGCAGCTTCTACAAGGTTATACACACAGCTGTTTAGATAAGGAATTCTGAGACTCACACGATAGAAAAAAGAAATCTTTCTCTCCCAAATAGAGCTCACAAATTTGATTAACTGTTTCACACTTGTAGCTATATACAACTAACAACTCCAGCCATTATCTGAGATCCCGTGGCTTAATATCTAACTCTTCACTTACTCTTTATCACTTCAAGAACTTTCCATGACAGGAATAATAGTAAAATATATTGATAGACAGACCGTGAACAGAGTGTAGTGACAGTCGGCAAGACTTCAATGAAGCAGAATAATCTCCATAAGATTATATACACCTCACCCTAATTTACCCTAACCACTCTGGAGCTAGAAACACACCCACACATCCGGGGACCTTGTGTCGCCGCCATGATAGGGTGGTGGCTGAGATAGCGTACTCAATAACAATGGCGTGGCAGCCATTTTACAATCCGCAAGATTACATTCGGAGACATCTTGTAACCAAACACGGGCTCTACATCATCTGATCCTCTCCATCAACCTCTTTATATCCCTCACTCTTCAAGCTTTGAGCTACTCGTAGATGAGCCTGCACTTGATCTAGCAACCCTCTGTCTTTCAACTTGCCTTTTTCTCTCTGGATAGAATCATTTCACATGGAGGGCTGTAACCTCCCTGACAAAGGCAATCCTGCGTGCTTGTACAATCTATTCACATTCTTAACTACCTCTTACCCTCCCGTGACGCCACTAATGTCTTAATTTCCACAATATTTTCGTCTAGCCTGTGGGGTACGGACTTCTTCTGCTTTAAGAGACGCAACATGACTCACAGAATACTACGTCCCTACTGCAGTTAGGACGCTGGTAACAGCGATCAACACCAGATCCCCTACAATCCACCTAACCACGCTCTCAGCACTTAAGTACAACTAATAAACACCGAACCAGGTACACAACGTGCCTCTAGCAATTCCAGTACCTAAGCACGACACCACAGGACACTATTACAGTCGTCCTAACTCCTTGGTGCTTACAGATCGCCTTGCCACGGTATTCTGAGGGTTTCAGAACTGCTTCAAACGACAGTTCTGAAAGAGACCCTTCTTTTTATCTCTAACTCATAAGCCACGGAGCTAATACACTACGTGCTTATAATCCTTCACAGGCACGGAACAAACTACACCACGTGCCCCCCTCAGTCTTCTCGTGAGTGCGGAACTACATACACAACGCACTCGGACTTTCGAGTCACCGTCTCATAAGCACAGAACCTAGTACACCATGTGCTTATCCCTGAATTTTATATAACATCATATGTGCGTCTCGTTTCACTTTCACTCTCTCTCTGCTCCGTCCCCACAGCTCTGATCTACTTTACAACCTTCTCAGATTATACTTCACTTCTACAAGTTAGCAACAGACACGGGCAGGGTCAATGAGTGAGGAATAAGATTGCACTTCAGTTCACAAATTAACAGCAGGCACAGATAGGGTTAATTTGCAAGTGAGGAATAATGACCAGTGGAGGAGGCGTGGTGTTCACACGAGGACGCGCAGGAGGCGACGTCTCGTTGTTGCTGGTTCGGAGTATGGCGCTGGATCGCGCTTGGTCTCACCACTCGACCGGTCACCCCCCCGGACCCAAAAGACACCTTCAGATTAACCAATAACGGCTGAGACACAGTAAGGGCGACACACATATGAATGCGATCTCCACTTACCGTGCCTTGAAGGGTGATCAGTCCTTGAGGTCAGCCTATACGGGTATCATCCAGGGGCATCCGAGCACGGGTCCGTGGGGGTCACAAATCCCTGGCCACGCCCCACGTTGGGCGCCAAATTGTCGGGGTCGTAGCGACAATACACTCCTTCACCAGTCATTCCAAATTAAACTATGAACATATGGTACCAGATAAGAGTAAATCAGATGGAGAATCTGGTTCAAACTTCTAATATGTTCGTTGCTTTATTAAGCAATGGCAATGGTCACAGCAACTAACTTTATTTCCGGGTACACTACATTTTATACTCTAGGGAGTAGGCGTGAAATGGCCAGGACAAGGTGGGATTAGATAGGGGTTAGGTGGAGTTAGGCTAATATATCAATCCCTGTTAGTAATAATCAGTTCTTTGTCTTCTACAAGTCCGTTCTCCATCACGTCATGATGTCTTCTCTTGCCCTCTGGTATGCAGGATATCTTTAGCTTCCCATGGTACAACCTGGCATCGGCACAGTAGGGACCAATCAGCTCCTTTGTTTCCTAGACACCTTCGCACACTGTATCTTCTCTTCACACATCTGAAAGACACTTTGTTTACACATAGCTTTGGATGAGAGGGAGAGAAGAAAGAGAGAGAGAGAGAGACATAGAGAGAGAGAAGAGAGAGAGAGAGACATAGAGAGAGAGAAGAGAGAGAGAAAGAGAGACATAGAGAGAGAGAAGAGAGAGAGAGAGACATAGAGAGAGAGGAGAGAGAGAGAGAAGAGAAAAAGGGAATGAGAGAGGGAGAGATATAGCTATTGGATACCAGGTTAAGGGAAAAACATATTGTTTCTCACCTAGAGCATTAGTAAAAATATATAATATATAAAGAAAATATAAGTATAGTGGAAGAGCGTATTTTCTACCTTGACATCATCACAGCGGACACATCACGGAGGTAAGTTGAAGACCCCTGTATCTGTCATAACATAATTCCTGTGAATATTGGTGGAGCTGTGGAATTCATAGAAGGACTGCATTTGATTGTACCATCACCGCTTGAAATACCCTTAGAGGACTATTAAAAACAGAAAAAAGTGGAAAAAAAGTTTTTGTTTTTTTTTAAATAAATGAAAAAAATATAAAAGATAAGTTTAATTCACCCCCCCCCTTTTTCCTTTTTGAAAACAGTAAAATAAAAAAATACACATTTGCTATCAATGTGTTCAGAAATCTAGCAAAATATAAATTAACTTATCAGTGAGCAACATAATGAAAAAATGTTTTATGCCATAATTCTTGTGAAAACCTCTCAATGTGTGGCAGAGTCCTATATTGAGAAGATATAAAGGGAGAAATGTTTTATACTTACAATGATTTGCTTATTTCACACACAAATTAAAAAGGTTATGATTTCTTAGAGTCAACTCAATTCACAAGGAAATGCAAGAAGAGTTTTCATGTCACTTATAATAGCAATGTCCATTGCTATGATTTTTCCGATTGCTTTCTAAGTTTACTATGTCTCATCAATATTCAAAAAGGAATTAATTAACATCAATCAAATATAAGAACAAAATAAAAGGCTACATCTTGTTAAAACAAAGTCTAATTAATGCATTTTGATTTTATATAGGTTACCGCGGTGGGAGGATATTTAACATACACAATCTCCTATGACACGTCTGTTAATGAAGATGCTGAGGAGTTCACAGATTATCCAAGTATCATTATTGAGGTGAGATTTTTCAAATAATAAATGATTTTACAATGCCCTTTGATGGTCAAGGACAAGAATGTGACTAAACATATTATATGCCAAGATAGACATTTTTTAGCATAAATTGCTCCAGGATTGAAACATCTGCAATACTTAACTTGCTAAATTTCCTAAAATTTTAATTTGTTAGAACATTTTCAAAGTGATTCTACATTTTTGACTCTGTAACTAATTAACACTGCTAAGTAGTCACATGACACCCAATATAACAACATAGATGTCGCATGTCAACTAAGCATTGTTATTTAGCTATGGGGCACAAAATGTAGATCCTATAGCTTTGAATAGAGTCTGACATAAAAACACTTGGAAAATGTATCCAGTTATATGTTGCACAGTTATGGAGCAATTTATGCTAATAAGTGGCCTTCATGAGTTGCATTATATTTATAATGTGTTACAGTCATTTTCTGGGCCTTAACCTTCAAGAGGCATGGTCTACCTTTAAATCAGCATGTCTTAGAAAAAGGACAAGGTCTAGCTATATGACACAAAACTAATAATTGCTACATTTATGATGGTGTATTATAGTGTAGACATAGTCTAGACTAGAGGTCTCAAACTCGGCTGGGTATTAGGGCCGCACATAGAATAAAATTGAATTTGGGAGACCACATTCCTTGCAGGACAAAGAGAAATTTTTAGTGATACTATGATACTGTTTTTTATTTTCAAAACATATTTTAAACACTTTTTTAAAAAACATTTTTTGCTCATTGTCTTATAAATAGCCAAACATAGTAAATTTAGTCAACATCTTGTAGTAACGCCGCATCTTGCAGTAATGTCTCATCTTATAAAAATGCTCCATTTTGTAGTAATGTACCATCTTGTGGTAATGTCCCATCTTGTAGCAATGCCCATTCTTGCAGTAATGCCCCATCATGTAGTAGTAATAATGCTCCTTCTTAAAGTAATGCCTCATCTTGTAGAAACACTACTTCTAGCAGTAATTCACAATCATTGTGCTAATGCTCCTTATTGCAGTAATGCAACATCAATCAGTAAGGCCCAATCTTGTAGTAATGCCCTTCTTGCAGTAATGCCGTATCTTGGACTCGGAGTAATGACCCATATTGTTGTAATGCCCCATCTTGTAGTAATTCCACTTCTTGTAGTAATGCCCCATATTGCAGCAATGCCCCATAGTGAACTGATTCCTCTTTTAGCAGTAATGCCCCATTTTGTAGTAATGCCTGTTCTTGTAGTAATGCCCGATCTTATAGTAATGCCTCGTCTTGTAGTAATTCCCGACATTGCAATTATTCCCCATCTCATAGTAATGATCCATCTTGCAGTAATGCCTCTTCTTGCAGTAATGCCCTATATTGTAGTAATGCCTCATCTTGTAGTAATGCCACTTTTTGAAGTAATGCACCATATTGTGGCAATGCTTCTTCTTGTAGTAATGCCCCATCTTGTAGTAATGCCCCTTCTTGCAGTAATACCCCTTTTTGTAGTAATGTCCAATTGAGCTCCCCTTCTTGTAGCAATCCCCATCTTCTAGTAATGCCCCATCTTGTAGTAATAGCCCTTCTTGTAGTAATGCCCCATATTGCAGTAATGCCCCATCTTGTTATAATGTCCCATATTGCAGTAATGTCCCATATTGAAGTAATGACATTTCTTGCAGTAATTTTCCATCTTGTAGTACTGCCTCATATTGCAGTAATGCCCCATCTTGTAGCAATGCACCCTTCATGCAGTAATACGCATTTTTGTAGAAATGCCCAATTTTGCACCCCTTCTTGTAGCAATGCCCCATCTTGCAGTTAAGCCACATCTTGAAGTAATGCCCAATATTGCAGTAATGCCCCATCTTGTAGTAATTCTTTTCTTGCACAAATGCCCCATATTGTAGTAATGCCATTTCTTGTAGCAATGTCCAATATTTCAGTAATGCACCTTCTTGTTTCTCTATTGTTCCATTTTTCATCTCATGCACACACACACTTATATGATTATTCTCACCTTTCCTCTTTTCCCTTGGTGTCCTACACATTCGGCCCGTAGAAACAGCAGACTCCTTGGCGATTGCGGCCTTGAGGATGCATGTTCGCTGGTGCCACCAAGATCAGCTACACCGGTGGCAGCCACTGACCAATCAGAGACTGGAAGCTGAAATCAGCTGCTGGCCTCAGATTGGCTGGCGGTTGCCATAGGTATAGTTAAGCAGAGCTTGATCCTGGAGGCAATGACAAATGAGTATTCATCTGAAGTAAAGTGTGGACATCAGTGCAACCCTAAACTGGACCGTAATCACCAAGGAGTCTGAATGCCTACGGACAGCATTAAGCAGTCTTAGGGGCCCCATGCGGCCCATGGGGCCATGGGCCATGTGTTTGAGGCCCTGGTCTATTCTGTCTCTAAATATCTTAAATTTACCAGACAAAATGTTTGCAGTAATACCCAATTTTTCTTGTAGTAATGCCCCTTATTGCAGAAATTACTCATCTTGTAGTAATGCCCCTTCTTGTAGTAATGCCTCTTTTTGTAGTAATGCCCCATTTTGATTTCCTTCTTATGGTAATGCCTCTTCTTGCAGTAATGATCCATCTTGCAGTAATGCACCATCTTGTAGTAATCCCCCTTCTTGCAGTAATGCCCCTACTTATTTGCCTGTTGGGCCATTATTCATCTTTCGTTTGTTTCCTCGGCGTCCTGCATATATGGCCCGTAGACACAGCAGACTCTTTGGCGATAACAACCCTGATTAATGCATGTTCACCGGGGCTTCCAGGATCAAGCTTCTCACAGCTACACCAATGGCAGCCACTGACCAATCAGAGGCTGTCAGCTGTCATCAGCTGCTTGCCTCTGATTAGCTGGTGATTTGCATAGCTATAACTGAGCTTGATCCTGGAGGCGCTGGCAAATGAGCATTCATCTGAAGTAAAGCATGGATGTTGGCACCACCTTAATCCAGGCAGTATTTGCCAAGGAGTCTGGTGTGCCTGCCGACCTCATAAAGCAGCCTCAGAGTCCCTATGTGACCCGTGGGCCACTTGTTTGAGACCCCTTGTCTAGACTGCATATAAATATCTTAAATATAACAGGTAGAATTTGTTAACAATGGTGCATTTTACAATTTTATACATGTCATCAAATTCAAATACCCTGTTGCAAAAAGTATTAAATTGCATAATAATTATGGACCATGTCATGAAAAACTTATTTTCAAGCAAATCACTCCAAATTTTTGGCAATTTATTATCAATATATACAAACATAATTAGAAAAATATTGTTTGGATAGGACCATTTAAATAATAAATCAAACAAAAGCAGTATTAACTTCCATTAACTTCAAAGTTTTACAACTGTCCTTTTCCAATGATAGGATCGTGTATAGGACAAGAGAGATTAAAGACTGCTCTCTTGTTCCCAGGAATAAAATTGATTCAGGGTTGTTGGAATTCAAATGGTGGTTTTTATTACACGTTTCGGGGTTAAACCCCTTCCTCAGAAACATCATACAAAAAGATGTACAAAGATAGTACATCTTTTTATATGGTGTTTTGAGGAAGGGTTTTAACCCCGAAATGCGTAATAAAAACCACCATTTGAATTCCAACAATCCTGAATCAATTGTATTCCTGGGAATGGATCTTAAATCTCTTTTCTCCTATACACCATCCTATACTTCAACACGTGGGAGGACTGCTGCAGACCGAAAAACAGCTTGACATCTATAGTTTTCACAGGCAATAAAGGGGATTTTGACTTCTCGTAGCCCGAACATGTGAGCAGTTTTATTTTACCTAAATCTTTGGTCTTACGGATAAACACTATTGTGCGCCCTTTCCTTTCCAGTGTTTCATTCCTTTTCCAGTGATATAGAAACAAAATCACATAGTGGAGGAAATAAAAAAAAACATGGCACATAGTGAACGCAAGATAGACATAAATGTGTCTGAATGGGCATGGAATAAAATGAAGGGAACATGTCGATCTTCCAGAGAGCCCCTGTGCAGAAGAAGGCCACCTCCCTATATGTGCATTAATTGGCACAATACACTTTATTCACTATGTACTAACAAGGGAATTATCTATGGTGACTATTCTTTTAGCAAACTACCCAGTTTATTATTAGATAGAAATGGAGATAAATTGTCACTGAAAAGTAATATTTGCATGTAGCTGAATAGTGGACCTCAGAATCAATGTAACTGGTCAGACCATGGCATCCCAGTTCTTCACTGAATGCTTTAGTTGTCAAAGTTCTTAAAACAGCTTTAAGATTTTCATATGTCTAAAGATAGCTCCTACATTTGTTTCTAACAGCTCATTATTGTATGTAGCACTAAAAGTATTCATCCAAATCCAAAAAGAAGAAAAAATAGTGGCACTCACCAGGAGTAGTGTAAAATCTTTACCTTTATTGATCTATTAAAACACGTCAAGAAAAGCTAAGGTGGCAGGATGAAGTCTGTCTGGGATGACAGCTGTTTCGCACACGATCCTGGCGCTTCTACAGGTCCATAATGCACCTGTGACATCATTCTACTTTCTTTTAACATTGCAGTTCAAAACACATCACTAACATTAAAAACAACACAGTGCAATAAAAACACAAAAATATAACCATGTTGTTACAGAAAAAACTGATAATTCATTGCGATCTTTGAATTCGGTCATTTTTGACCGAACAGAACAGCAAGGTTCTGTTCGGTCAAAAATGACCGAATTCAAAGATTTTTATTTTTATTTGTTACTTGTTTATGAACAACAACGTTCACATACAGTATAGGAATGTAACAGGTATTCAAATCAAAACACAAAAAGTAGCTAAAAATCAAGACTTTTAATGTCCGGTCAAAAATTACCAGAATATTATAAGTGCATAGTACACCCGAACAGAACAACAGGGTTATGCCCTAAGTTACTTTGGGCATTACATTTAATAATTAATGTTGTTTCAGCTCCTTATAGACTCCTATGCTAGTCACCGCCATTAAGGGGAGGGTTGACTTTGTTTAAGCCAGCAAAGTTTAGCACATCGGGATCGCCTCTTGCATGATTGATTAACTGAGGTGAACCCTTGCCTGATGCAATTGACTTGTAGTGTTCTTTAAACCTCACATGTTATGGTCTGATAGTTTTGCCTATGTAATAATAGCTACAAAGGCAGATAATCACATAGACAATGTGTTATGAAGGCTGTTGGGAAAAGGGAAACAAGGTGCCTATTCTTACCCTCAAGCTAGGGAGCCCTTAACTGTTTTGAACTCAGGGGTACTCGTGATGATGGAAAAGCCTGAGTCTTCACCTTGAAACATGTTGAATAAAGCCACTTACATTCACCGATTTGCTTTATATGTGATCGATTGTACAGCAGTGCAGTTGGATTCCACAGATTTTCTCTTTTTTTTCTACTATTGCTTCGGCCTGTGGATACTGCAGTAGCTGTTTTGAGCCTTTTAGTCTAGTTGTGTGTGACACAACCCTCTAAAGTGAGCAGTCTCATCTCAGCCTTCCTGTCACCATTTTTATCAGCTAAGTCCCTATTGTGCTTTCTATCCCATAATTATTTATTCCTGCACAGCCCTGAAATGATTTCCACTCCCCTTCCCCCAGAGCTAGGAAGTAAAGAAACCCACAGATAGCAACAAATGGGAGAACCAAAACTCAAGATCAAAGTATGCACACACAGGGAGAATACAATATATGATAAGGGAGAAAACAAGTACAAGCAGGGGATAAAAATATAACAAGGAAGTTTTCAACAAACACCAATCTACTAGCAACTGTTACCAGATTATTGAATCACCAAGGAAAAGACCGATATCAATGAAGCTATAATCGGTATTGGAGACTGGGCTCCCCAATACTTAAAGGGTGGAGACAGCCGTGATAGGACAGAAGCAACCAAAACCTCCAGCAACAAATTAACAGCTATAAGAAAATTAACTCCTGCAAGACTGATGGCAAGTGCACACAAAAGATCGGCGCCCTAACTTGCTGAAAGCAAAGAAGCACAAGATTGCCTATTATAATCCAAAGTGTGAACAGAGCAGAGTCAGAAGATGCCACGATACCGACTGAACAGCGGAACAGCGCATGACACAATGTATCTGCTCATACAGGAGATGAATTGATTAACAGTGTGTATGTGTTCTCCAGTCTTTAGTGATGTACCTGTTAAATGGGAGACACAAAATTTACAATTTCCAAACTTATAGTTGCCCACAAATTAATAGAGATCTAACCAAGTTTTTTCTGGATAAATGCTCTTTTTAACCAAAACATCTTTCAGGTTACATATGACCTGCAATATGATACTAATGGTTTTCTTTGCACTATTTCTTTATGCAAGGGTCACTCTGTATCAAGTGCCAGTGGATATTTTTGAGGGTATTTATGTTTTCTGGCCAAACAATATGTTTGTATGGCGGCCGTCACACGGTGCAATATCTTGAACGATATCGTTTAAGTGATCTGCTTTTTGATCGCTTAAGCGATATCGTTTGTGCATCGCTACGTGCGATCAAGCGATTTTACAATGTAAAATCGCTTGATCGTGACATCGCAGATATGAGAGCCGGAGCTCATATCAAGCGATCATCGCTTGTTCAATCTGCTTCATCGTGGTGTGTGACACCACGATGAACGATCTCCCAGCGGCAGAGCCTATGCTGGGAGATGGTATCTATGGTAAACGTCGGGTTACTAAGTGCCGCGCGGCGCCTAGTAACCCGATGTGTACCATAGTTACCAGCGATCTCGCTGGCCAACATCACTGGTGAGTCTGTCTGTGTGACATCTCACCAGCGATGTGAGCGATATTGTTAGCGATCGCGCGTGCACGTGATCGCTAACGATATCACTCACGATATTGTAGCGTGTGACGGCTGCCTAAGGAACATCAAGCTTTACATCCACTTTGTGGTTGACATATTCATTGTGTGGGACAGTCTCCAGATTGACTTTGATGGATTTTTCCACTATTTAAATATTTCAAATTCTTTGAATATGATTTTAATTTTGAAATTCAGAAAGGATTCTTTAGAATTTTCACATGTGCTACTCAATGTAAAAGAGGGAAAGTTGTGCATGGAAGTATATAAACAACCGACAGCCTCCAATGCTTTACTGCATTTTGATAGTATGCACCTAATACATACACGCACATCCCTACCATATAGCCAATTTTAGTGACTTAAAAAAATCAGTAGTATTAAAGACAGATTTTGACAACAGGGTAGAGAGCTCAAAAGTAGTTTGCTGGAAAGAGGTTATCCAACTAAAATAATTGACAGTGCATATAATAAAGCACTTAAATTCTCCAGGAAGGATTTATTAAAATAAAAAAATCAAGAAAATCAGAGAATGAAATGAATAAGTTTATTATCAGTTTTAATTACAGCTCTGTGGAAAAACAAATTAGATCTCATCTGTTCAGGAACTGTCACTTGATAAAGAGTTAGGGTACCGTTACGCGTCGCATCAGTGCATGCAATTTCACAGGCAATTTGCTGGTTGCAGTGAAATCATGGACACATTGTTCCATTTGTACACAGCCACAAAATAGAACAATGTGTCCATGATTTCATTGCAACCAGCAAATTGCAAGTGAAATTGCATGCAATGTTGCGACGTGTAACGGTAACCTCAAGTGACCTTATGCCTTGTTCACACATAACAGCTTTTTTGGAGTTCTCTGCGTTTTTTAGCTGTTACTCAAAAACGCACATGCGTTAACGTATGGTGCACTTAAGTGTACATGCGTTTTTTAACAAGACATGCGTTTTTTCCCCCATTCCAAAAAACGCTGCATTTTTTTGGGTGCTGTAAAAACACGCATGCGTTGTCTAAAAAACGCATGCATTTTTTTAACATAGGGCTCTATGGGAAAAGCATGCATTAACGCATGGCACGTATAGGCACCTGCGTTAACGCATGCGTTAACGCATATGCATTTTTAATGAAAAAATTACTATGTCCAAAAACTTCCCAAAAAACGTTCAGAACCACAGGGAACACTACTTGGCACCCTTAGAAAAACTGATCAGTTTTTCTAAAGGCTAAAAAAAACACATTGGTATGTGTGAACAAGGCCTTAAAGATGTTTTGGATATAAACAGGATTCAGCCAAAAAAGCTTGGTTAGATTCCCATTAAGCTGTAGGCATTTATAAGTGTGGAAACTGCAAATGTGGTGCTTCCTATTTAACAGCTATATCACTAAAGATTGGAGAACACATATACACTGTTAATCAATTTATCTCCTCTAAAAGCAGGTATACTGTCAATGTGGTTTTCTACCCTTGTGGCTGTTCTTACATAGGCAAAACTATCATGTGAGCCTTAAAGAACACTATAAAGGTATCGTAAGGGTAGCTTTACTAGTGATGGGCGAATCCTAAATTACTCGGAATCGCTTGACTCTAGCGAGTCCGAGCCCAGGACTCGCTACTCGTTGTGAGTCTAGCGAGTCCAATGTTAATGAATGGGGAAGCGAGTAATAGCGAGTAGTGTGAGATTTACAAATCGCAGATGTGTCTCGGAAGCTTCAGCCTGAAGCAATCCTAGTTTTGTCATTTATTTGCATTGCTCGTTTACTTTGTAAGTAATCGCCGACTCGCACAGATAAGATCCTGTCTTCTCTGTGTTCTGGCTGCCCCAGCTCCAGGGTCCTAGAGCCTGCCTGCTGCCTGATGTAGCAGTGCTGAGATTGTTCTCAGTCTGCTCATTCCCTGTGTACAGACATGAATGTCTGTGCACAGAGATGATGTAGCAGAGCTGAGATTGTTCTCAGTCTGCTCATTCCCTGTGCATAGAGATCTATATATATGCACAGGGGATGTAGCAGAGAGGACATCGCGTTTTGGATTGCGTCGGACGGAAGAGGATTTTTTTAATTAAAGATGGAGTCCCTAATGGCTTTTTTTTTTTATTTCTAATAGTGATGGGCGAATCCTAAATTACTCGGAATCGCTTGACTCTAGCGAGTCCGAGCACAGGACTCGCTACTCGTTGCGAGTCTAGCGAGTCCAATGTTAATGAATGGGGAAGCAAGTAATAGCGAGTAGTGTGAGATTTACAAATCGCAGATGTGTCTCGGAAGCTTCAGCCTGAAGCAATCCTAGTTTTGTCATTTATTTGCATTGCTCGTTTACTTTGTAAGTAATCGCTGACTCGCACAGATAAGATCCTGTCTCCTCTGTACAGGCTGCCAGCTCCAGGGTCCTAGAGCCCGCCTGCTGCCTGATGTAGCAGTGCTGAGATTGTTCTCAGTCTGCTCATTCCCTGTGTACAGACATGAATGTCTGTGCACAGAGATGATGTAGCAGAGCTGAGATTGTTCTCAGTCTGCTCATTCCCTGTGTACAGACATGAATGTCTGTGCACAGAGATGATGTAGCAGAGCTGAGATTGTTCTCAGTCTGCTTATTCCCTGTGCATAGACATCTATATTTATGCACAGGGGATGTAGCAGAGAGGACATCGCGTTTTGGACTGCGTCGGACGGAAGAGGATTTTTTTAATTAAAGATGGAGTCCCTAATGGCTTTTTTTTTTTTATTTCTAATAAAAAATTTTCCTTGTGTTGTGTTTTTTTTAAAACAATTTAATAGAAATTCATGGCGGTCATGTCTAATATTGGCGTGACCGCCATAAATTTCGGGCTTAGGGTCAGCTGATAATACAAAGCTGGCCCTAACCTCTATTACCCAGCGTGCCACCGCTACCAGGGCCGCTGGAAGAGCGGGGTTCAGCGCCAGAGGATGGCGCTTCAATGAACGCGCCATCTTCTGGGGCGGCTGCGGGCTGCAATTTGCAGCGGGGGGTGCCCAGAAAGCTTGGGCATCCCTGCGCTGTGGATTCCAGCCCCCAGCTGCTTAGCTGTACCTGGCTAGACATAGAAATTGCGCGGAGCCCCACGCATTTTTTTTTAATTATTTCATGAAATTCTGAGATTCTGACTCTGAGACTCTGAAAAAAAAATGCGTGGGGCTCCGCGCAATTTCTATGTCTAGCCAGGTACAGCTAAGCAGCTGGGGGCTGGAATCCACAGCGCAGGGATGCCCAAGCTTTATGGGCACCCCCGCTGCAAATTGCAGCCCGCAGCCGCCCCAGAAGATGGCGCGTTCATTGAAGCGCCATCCTCTGGCGCTGAACCCCGCTCTTCCAGCGGCCCTGGTAGCGGTGGCACGCTGGGTAATAAAGAGGTTAGGGCCAGCTTTGTATTATCAGCTGGCCCTAAGCCCGAAATTTATGGCGGTCACGCCAATATTAGACATGACCGCCATGAATTTCTATTAAATTGTTTTAAAAAAAACACAACACAAGGAAAATTTTTTATTAGAAATAAAAAAAAAAGCCATTAGGGACTCCATCTTTAATTAAAAAAATCCTCTTCCGTCCGACGCAGTCCAAAACGCGATGTCCTCTCTGCTACATCCCCTGTGCATAAATATAGATGTCTATGCACAGGGAATAAGCAGACTGAGAACAATCTCAGCTCTGCTACATCATCTCTGTGCACAGACATTCATGTCTGTACACAGGGAATGAGCAGACTGAGAACAATCTCAGCTCTGCTACATCATCTCTGTGCACAGACATTCATGTCTGTACACAGGGAATGAGCAGACTGAGAACAATCTCAGCACTGCTACATCATCTCTGTGCACAGACATTCATGTCTGTACACAGGGAATGAGCAGACTGAGAACAATCTCAGCACTGCTACATAATGTCTGTGAGCAGGTGGGCTCTAGGACCCTGGAGCTGCACAGAGAAGACAGCTGGACTCGGCTCGCAAAGAAACAGCAGTTATCTGCGAGTTTCCCTGCTATCACTGGCACAGTAGCCAGTGATTACTCGCACGAGTCTAATGCAAACAATGGCAATCCTAGTTTTGTCAGCGTTTCTGACAAAACTAGGATTGATATTGATTTGCATTGGACTCGTGCGAGTAATCACTGGGAAACTCGAAGAGTACCGAGTCCTGCGAGTCCCTTACTACTCGCCGAGTAACGAGTCCTAGCGAGTAGATTCGCCCATCCCTAATTTCTAATAAAAAATTTTCTTTGTGTTGTGTTTTTTTAAAACAATTTAATAGAAATTCATGGCGGTCATGTCTAATATTGGCGTGACCGCCATAAATTTCGGGCTTAGGGCCAGCTGATAATACAAAGCTGGCCCTAACCCCTTTATTACCCAGCGTGCCACCGCTACCAGGGCCGCTGGAAGAGCGGGGTTCAGCGCCAGAGGATGGCGCTTCAATGAACGCGCCATCGTTTGGGGCGGCTGCGGGCTGCAATTTGCAGCGGGGGGTGCCCATAAAGCTTGGGCATCCCTGCGCTGCGGATTCCAGCCCCAGCTGCTTAGCTGTACCTGGCTAGACATAGAAATTGCGCGGAGCCCCACGCATTTTTTTTAAATTATTTCATGAAATTCTGAGATTCTGACTCTGACTCTGAGACTCTGACTCTGAAATTCATGAAATAATTTTAAAAAAATGCGTGGGGCTCCGCGCAATTTCTATGTCTAGCCAGGTACAGCTAAGCAGCTGGGGGCTGGAATCCGCAGCGCAGGGATGCCCAAGCTTTCTGGGCACCCCCCACTGCAAATTGCAGCCCGTAGCCGCCCCAGAAGATGGCGCGTTCATTGAAGCACCATCCTCTGGCGCTGAGCCCCGCTCTTCCAGCGGCCCTGGTGGCGGTAGCACGCTGGGTAATAAAGGGGTTAATACCAGCTTTGTTATACAAGCTGGTATTAAGCCCGAGATTCTTAATGTCAGGCCACATTTGACCCAGCCACTAAGAATCTCCAATGAAGGGTTAAAAAAACACAGAGAAAAATTTTTATTTGAAATAAAAAAAAAGCCATTAGGGACTCCATCTTTAATTAAAAAAATCCTCTTCCGTCCGACGTAGTCCAAAACGCGATGTCCTCTCTGCTCATCCCTGTGAATAGATAGATGTCTATGCACAGGGAATGAGCAGACTGAGAACAATCTCAGCACTGCTACATCATGTCTGTGAATCAGGCGGGCTCTAGGACCCTGGAGCTGCACAGAGAAGACAGCTGGACTCGGCTCGCAAAGAAACAGCAGTTACTTTGCGAGTTTCCCTGCTATCACTGGCACAGTAGCCAGTGATTACTCGCACGAGTCTAATGCAAACAATGGCAATCCTAGTTTTGTCAGCGTTTCTGACAAAACTAGGATTGATATTGATTTGCATTGGACTCGTGCGAGTAATCACTGGGAAACTCGCAGAGTACCGAGTCCTGCGAGTCCCTTACTACTCGCCGAGTAACGAGTCCTAGCGAGTAGATTCGCCCATCCCTAAGCTTTACATGTCACAACATTGCATACAATTTCACTTGCAACTTGCTTGTTGCAGTGAAATCATGGACACATTGTTCTATTTGTACATGGCAACAAAATAGAACAATGTGTCCATGATTTCACTGCAACCAGCAAGTTGCAAGTGAAATTGCATGCAATGTTGCGACGTGTAAAGCTACCCTTATGGCCACTTTACACGTCCCGATATCGGCGTCCAACTCCGACCAAAAGTCACGTGGTTCGTGCGTTGGCCCCGATATCGTTCGTGCGTTGTATAGTTTAAACGTCCAATACGATGCACAGACGACGCCAAAACGATATCGGGGATCGAATGAGCGAGCTCTCCAACGGGCCGATATTGGATGGAGGTTGGAGCAGGATCGTGCTGTGTAAACGCCCAACTGCGATGTGCAGTACAACGTCCCCTATTCACTCCCATGTTAAATGGTCGTTTCTGGGTCGGCCGTACAAGGGGGGCGTAGACATCGCTGGTCCGTTGTACGCCGATATCGTGCTGTGTAAATCTCTGATGCGATCTTGAAAATCTGGCCCGAAGAAGCGCGCTCCCGCGGCGTCGGATCCAATATCGGACCGACGTTGGGATGTGTAAAGTGGCCATTACACACAGAGATATCTGTGCAGACATTGCTTGCAAATCACTGGTTGCAGTGAAATCATGGACAAATTGTTCCATTTTGTTGCCGTGTACAAAATGGAACAATGTGTCCATGATTTCACTGCAACCAGTGAGTTGCAAGCAATGTCTGCACAGATATCTCTGTGTGTAATGGTACCTTTAGTCAATTGCATCAGGCTAGGATTCACCTTGGTTAATCAATCATGTAAATGAGGTCCATAATGGCAATCCCGTTGTGCTAAACTTCACTGGCTTAATCAGTCAACCATCCCCCTAATGGCGGTGACTGACATAGGAGTCTATTAAAAGCTCAAGTTAGATGAATTATTAAATATAATGCCCAAACTAACTTAGGGCTTAATGACCGCAACAATTTTTCCGTTTTTCTGAAACAATATGGTTATATTTTTGTGTTTTTATTGAACTGTGTTCTTTTTAATGTTGGTGACATGTTATGAATTGCACTGTTAAAAGGAAGTAAAATGATGTCACAGGTGCATTATGGACCTGTAGAAGCACCAGGATGGTACATGAAACAGCTATTGTCCTAGACAGACCTCATCCTGTTGCCTTATGCTATGCTTGCTGTGTTTGAATAGATCAATAACAGCAAAGATTTTACACCTTTCCTGGTGAGTGCCACGGTTTTTTTCCTCTTTATGGATTTGGATTTGCATTAGGCTGATTTCACATCACGTTTTGATCCGATCCGGGGCTGTCCGTTGTGGACCGGACAGCCCTGGATCGGGTCAGCACACAGAACCGGAGGGCTAATATGCCCTCTGGTCTAGTGTGCGGCCGCATGCAGCTGAAGCTGCTGAGGATTTAGGACCACGGCTCGCAGCGAGCTAGCCGCCGTCCTGAAATAACAGCGTGCGGCCGCAGGTGTTCGGTTCGCAGATCCTCCCAGTTCGGGGCAATCCGGCCCCATAGGCTCCCATATTAGGGAGCCCCGGATTTCCCCGGATCTGGTAGGATCCGGGTGAATCCGGAAGGATCCAGTTTGGGGACATTTTTCTCCTCGGACACAAAATTCGTGCATGCAGCATTTTTGTGTCCGGGTGAAAAATCTGTGCCCTCCCGGATTCACCTGGACACATGGAAACCAGACGGCAAATAGCTGCCATCCGACTCCATCCGGCCCCATAGGCAAACTATGGGGCTGAAATATGATCCGGGCCTATCCAGTTCTCATCGGATCGGCCCGGATCACAAAAAACATGATGTGAAACCAGCCTTTGGCTAGGGTCACATTTCCGTTTTTGTTGTAAAATCCTGATCCGGTTTTGAGCTTTCAAAAAGCTCAAAACCGGACCAGGAAACGCTCCTCATAGGAGCCTATGCAAAACACCGGATGGCTTCACAAGCCATCCGGTGGCCGGATCCGGCACTGCTGCCTGCGTTTAAAATCATGCAGGCAGCAGTTTTCGCAGCGTTTCCAGGGACCGCACTGCGGTCACCGGATGGCTCAGGATGTGTAATCCTGAGCCATCCGGTAACTGCAGAGTTTGCGTTTCCCGGCTCAGCAAACCTAGTAAAGAGTTAAATAGCTGACCTAAATGACTGTGAGAGGTCTGTAGGGGGGCTTAGACCCCCCTACAGACCGGCCGCCCACTTCTATAGTGTTCTTCAACAATTTCTTACTGTGCACGGGCTCCTCGGAGCCCGTGCATGTCATCCAAAGTTGCCCCTACCCCCCCGTATCACTATAGAGGGGTGCATACACCCCTCTATTACAATTATGCTTTAATTATGTGATATACACCAATAAGTGTCACAATAGTCATGTAAGAATATATTTACATGTTCCGGAGCCAGAGAGCAGGGAATTCCATGGGCGGGGCTGTGTGCAGTAGCCTCCGCCCACTCCTTCTTGATGGCCGCCCCCTCTGGCCGTAATCCAGTCTTGTGAGGGCGGGCACGTCGTTAAAGGGGCGTGGCTAACTAAGTGCCGCGGTTAGCCACGCCCCTTTAACGACGTGCCCGCCCTCACATCACTGGATTACGGCCAGAGGGGGCGGCCATCAAGAAGGAGCGGGCGGAGGCTACTGCACACAGCCCCGCCCATGGAATTCCCTGCTCTCTGGCTCCGGAACATGTAAATATATTCTTACATGACTATTGTGACACTTATTGGTGTATATCACATAATTAAAGCATAATTGTAATAGAGGGGTGTATGCACCCCTCTATAGTGATACGGGGGGGTAGGGGCAACTTTGGATGACATGCACGGGCTCCGAGGAGCCCGTGCACAGTAAGAAATTGTTGAAGAACACTATAGAAGTGGGCGGCCGGTCTGTAGGGGGGTCTAAGCCCCCCTACAGACCTCTAACAGTCATTTAGGTCAGCTATTTAACTCTTTACTAGGTTTGCTGAGCCGGGAAACGCAAACTCTGCAGTTACCGGATGGCTCAGGATTACACATCCTGAGCCATCCGGTGACCGCAGTCCGGTATTCAGCACACATTTTTGTAAAAAAATGTGTGCGCTCGGCATTGCGTTCACCGCATCCGGATCCGGATGCGGTGAATGCAATTTATGTTTTCAATGTGACCCTACCCTTTTACTCTCTGTTCTGTTTGAGCACCATAAGCAGGGGTTTTTGTGACCCATAACAGGTTTGTATGCAGCCTGCTTGAACTGCATTAGTAGTCACATTTGGTTGGTGGTGCAGAACCTTTTCTCTTGCTCCACTGTCAATATATTCATACCAAACATAGCCCTGCAGAATAGGGCATTACAAATATCTATAAACTCTGAATGTGTGAGCAATCAGATCTTTGTGTGATCAGTGCAAAGTGCTATTGTGAACTATGATGGTTAGCAGATCTATAAGAGAATTGCTGAGCCCAGAAGGAGGGAGCAACAGTTCTCTCCTTGGATTTAGTGGTGTTGGAGTCTCATAGACTTCTATTGAGAGCTTGTGACGTAACATCCGACTCCCAGACAGTCAGAAGTTATGTTCACTAGAGGGTGCTGTAAGGCTGGGGTCACAGTTGCATTTTTCACAAGCGTTTTTGGAGACCTGCGCTTTCAAAAACGCATGTAAAAAACGCACCCATAGGCCCCCATATTAAAAAACGTATGCCCTAATAGCAAAAACGCATGTGTGACAGTACCATGCGTTTTTGGTGCATTTCCAAAAACGCATGCGTTTTTTAATATGGGGCCTTATGGGAAACGCAAGCAAAAATGCATGTACAATTAGAGCCATTCAAAAACGCATGCGTTTTCCATAGGAGCCCATGTTAAAAAAACGCAAGCGTTTTAGAAAACGCATGCATTTTTTTAACATGGGCTCCTATGGAAAACGCATGCGTTTTTGAATGGCACTAAATGGTACTAATTGTACATGCGTTTTTGCATGCGTTTTCCATAGGGGCCCATGTTCTAAAAATGCATGCGTTTTCTACAAAAACGCATGCGTTTTTCAAAACGCACCAAAAAATAGTACATTCACTATTTTTTGGTGCAGATTTAAAAACGCAGCCAAAAACGCAGGGAGCCATCACACACCTTAAAAAACTCATTATGACATGTAAAAACGCATGAGTTTTGTTAAATCACTAAAAAAAACTCATGTCAACTGTGACCCCAGCCTAAGACTGGAGCAAAGCCCCAAAAAAGGTAAAGACGCTTGAGGGTGAGTATAAGACCAAAGACAGTGGACTTAGGCTGGGGTCACAGTTGACATGAGTTTTTTTTAGTGATTTAACAAAACTCATGCGTTTTTTAACATGGGGGCCTATGGGTGCGTTTTTACATGCGTTTTTGAAAACGCAGGTCTCCAAAAACGCTTGTAAAAAATGCTACTGTGACCCCAGCCTTAGATTTAATTCACCAAGAAATAAACAAAAACTGCGCAAATGGTGGTTTGAGATGTCTCGTGTGAACTGAGGCAAATTGCTGTAGCACAGCCTCAGTTTGTCAAGTCTAGTTTTGAGCTCTATGAGTACATGTTTAATAACATCAGTAAATCAGTTGTAATGTTCTTTTTTTCGTCTTCATTATTCACAGCAGCATACAGTCATCTTCCACATGAAATAACGCTTGTTAATTGGCTGCTCAGCAGCTTTAAAACAAATTTTATAAACATATGTACAGCACACGAACACCGAACTCAGACACAGAGTTTCTTTTTTTATTCAATGTTCAAGTCTGAACCCCGAACATCCAGTGTCCAGTACAAACCCTGAATTGTACAGCTTAGGTTCACTAATCCATATTTGTCAATTGAAGATAATTGAAATATCTGTTAGGCCAGGGTCACATTTCCGTTTTTGTTGCAAAATCCTGATCCGGTTTTGAGCTTTTAAAAAGCTCAAAACCGGACCAGGAAACGCTCCTCATAGGAGCCTATGCAAAACACCGGATGGCTTCACAAGCCATCCGGTGGCCGGATCCGGCACTGCTGCCTGCGTTAAAAATCATGCAGGCAGCAGTTTTCGCAGCGTTTGCCGGGACCGCACTGCGGTCACCGGATGGCTCAGGATGTGTAATCCTGAGCCATCCGGTAACTGCATAGGTTGCGGATCCCGGCTATTGCCGGGATCAGCAAACCTAGTAAAGAGTTAAATTGATTGCTAAATGACTGTTTGAGGTCTGTAGGGGGGCTTAGACCCCCCTACAGACCGGCCGCCCACTTCGGTGGCCTCCTACTACAATATCCCCGATGGCACGGGCTCATCCGAGCCCGTGCAAGTCCCCACACCCCCAGCCCTCCGAATTACTATACCGGGGTGCCTGCACCCCTCTGGTATAGTTATTCCTGTATGTGTGGTAAATGATATATTAAAGTATTGGAGTTCATATTTACGGGTCTTCTCCTGCAGTGTTTTGCTAAATCCATGGGCGGGGCTGTTTGCGGCAGCCTCCGCCCCCTCATTTCTCATGGCCGCCCCCTCTGTGCCTCATCCATTGATGTGAGGCCGGACGCGTCATGAAAGGGGCGGGGCGCACGGTGTGACGCGGTTCGCCCCGCCCCTTTCATGACGCGTCCGGCCTCACATCAATGGATGAGGCACAGAGGGGGCGGCCATGAGAAATGAGGGGGCGGAGGCTGCCGCAAACAGCCCCGCCCATGGATTTAGCAAAACACTGCAGGAGAAGACCCGTAAATATGAACTCCAATACTTTAATATATCATTTACCACACATACAGGAATAACTATACCAGAGGGGTGCAGGCACCCCGGTATAGTAATTCAGAGGGCTGGGGGTGTGGGGACTTGCACGGGCTCGGATGAGCCCGTGCCATCGGGGATATTGTAGTAGGATGCCACCGAAGTGGGCGGCCGGTCTGTAGGGGGGTCTAAGCCCCCCTACAGACCTCAAACAGTCATTTAGCAATCAATTTAACTCTTTACTAGGTTTGCTGATCCCGGCAATAGCCGGGATCCGCAACCTATGCAGTTACCGGATGGCTCAGGATTACACATCCTGAGCCATCCGGTGACCGCAGTGCGGTATTCACCACACATTTTTGAAAAAAAATGTGTGTGCCCGGCATTGCGTTCACCGCATCCGGATCCGGATGCGGTGAATGCAATTCATGTTTGCAATGTGACCCTACCCTTAGAACCCTCTGTTTTTATAAGAGCCCATAATTATAAATGACCTCTAACTGTGTGATCATTCACTTTCTTTATATGATACTTCTGTCAGGAATTTTCATCCATTAAATAAGAAAGATCTTTGCAGTCGCTGCTGAGTAAATACTTAAGGCCGCTTTACACGTCGCAATATCGTTCCGATATTGCATACGATTTCACGGGAGCGCGCACATTTTTAGCATTTGTCCAAAATCGAATAGGAGATGTTACACAGGGAGATATTGGCAAGCAACGCAACTACGATGTCGTACGCCCCTTTTTCACACTGTGAGCAACTCAGGAAACAACCAATTAACATTGGAGTGAATAGGGGAAGTTGCACTCCAAATCGTAGTTGCGCTGTCACACAGCACGATCCTGGCAGATCGTCAAGCCAATATTGCACGGTTGAAGAGCATGCACAATTCAAAAAACGATATCGTAGTTGCATCGTTTTTGAGTTGCGATGCCCATTTACACGACACAACACGAACGATATCAACTGCAATGCCCCTACCACGTGACTTTTTATCGTAGTTGCCTTGCGATATTGTGACGTGTAAAGCGGCCTTTAGTGTAAAGTGTAAAACTGCTCTTTAAAGTGTACATTCATATTAAATTCTTTTTTTTCTTTGTCTATGAGGCTGCAGTGAAAAGGGGGATTAAAAGAGACTGCAGACTGCACGTAATGTGTGTGCGGTTGTGATTAAATTATCGCTGTATATTCAGTGTCTGTTTGCCTAATGGGTCATGTGAGTGACTTTTTATCCTTAGTTGGACTAGTATAGGCTATTTTAACTTTTTTAGATGTACAACAAAAATTCACAATAGAGGTATTCAGCATAAGAAAATGAATATTATTCTTAGATATTAAGATTATTATTAGATTACGTGCAAGTTTAATTTCATCCAGCTCCTTTCTCATTACTACAGTCATACTTATTCAGTCCAATATTCATTGACTGGCTTATCTTCATATTTAATTTGTGTGTCTGTACATAATAATGTATTAATAATAATAATATTTCAATTAGGATTAACCCCTTAGGGTACAGTGAACTGTCATACATGGTATGGGTGACACTGTCACGTGCGGCAGTGAGGAAATGCTGCAGTAAGTTGAATTATTAAAATGTTAACCTTATATTTATTGTTTTACAATATTTAATACATTTACAAAATATTTGCAGGGGAACGGAATATTGATTAGTACCACACAAGATGACGCTTACCTACAGCCATTTGAAGAGCATACAGAAAGAGTGGTACTGCGCCCAGAATCCTTCAAAATGCATTCAACGGGTCATCAAGTCAGCAGAAAGGACTTCATGACTGTGATGGCAAATGTTAACAGACTTCTTATTAGAGCAACACATAGCAACCAACCTGATACCATTTACAGGTAAACATAACTTTACAACCATTTCATACTATTTACTCTGAGTCATAGCGTAAACGTTAAAATAAAACTTCACCCATATATGTTGATTTATTTAAAGAATAAACTCAGTTATTAAAAATAATAGCATAAAAAGTAACATCTCCTGTGTTCCCTTAAAAAAAAGTATGACTGCAAGTAGAAAAGTCTAAAGGTACCTTTACACACGGCAACGTTTCTAGGAATTTCACTGGCAACTTACCGGTTGCAGTGAAATCATGAAGACATTGTTCCACATTGTACACAGCAACAAGATAGAACAATTTGTCCATGGTTTCACTGCAACCAACAAGTTGCCAGTGAAATTCCTAGAAAAGTTGCCGCGTGTAAAGGTACCTTAAGGGTATGTGCACATTGGAAGTTTTTTTAGCTGTTTTATAGCGTTTTCCGCCGGCGTTTTCCGCTGAGTTTTATGTAAATTTATGTTAATCCTAACCAGCGGTTGGCTTAACATGGTAGTCAATGGTTTTCAGAAAACGCTGTTTACATTAGAACGTTTTTTTTTTTGTCCTTTCCACTTTCTTCACCGGTTTTACACCGGTTTTCAAAGATAGAGCATGTGACTTCTTTTGAGCGTTTTTCCAGCGGTTCTAGCTTACAAGTGTACAAAAAACAGTCTTAAAAACGCTAAGAAAAACCGCCAGAAAACCGCCGAGAAAACGCTGTATAAACGCTATAAAACCGCTCAAAAACAGCTAAAAAAACGCTAAAAAAACGATGGACACTGCTGAGGTCAGGAATTTCATCTCCTGAAATTCTACTCCGGTTTTCTGACGGTCTGCAATGATGCAGAACCGTCCAATGTGCACATACCCTTAGAGGACCTAAAGTTTAGTAAACATTTAGGCATTTTTAAATTCTATAAAATTGATAAATATATTTATCAGAATTGTGGACAGCTGGTATGCAACCCTTTGCATTATTAGGAACCTGTCTTATAAAAATAAAAGCTATGATCAGCAAATATGGGGTTAGGCTGTGGTCACAGTTGACATGCGTTTTTTTAGTGCCTTTTAAAAACGCATGCTTTTTTACATGCGTTTTTCATGTCATCATGAGTTTTTTAAGGTGTCTGATGACTCCCTGCGTTTTTGGCTGCGTTTTGGAATCTGCACCCAAAAATAGTGCATGTACTATTTTTTGGTGCGTTTTTATAACATGGGCCCCTATGGAAAACGCATGCAAAAACGCATGTACAATTAGTACCTTTTAGTGCCATTCAAAAACGCATGCGTTTCCCATAGGAGCCCATGTTTTCTAAAACGCATGCGTTTTTATAACATGGGCTCCTATGGGAAACGCATGCAAAACCACATGTACAATTAGTGCCATTCAAAAACGCATGCGTTTTCCATAGGAGCCCATGTTAAACAAACGCATGCGTTTTAGAAAACGCATGCGTTTTTTAACATGGGCTCCTATGGAAAACACATGCGTTTTTGAATGGCACTAAATGGTACTAATTGTACATGCGTTTTTGCATGCGTTTTCCATAGGGGCCCATGTTATAAAAACGCATGCGTTTTCTACAAAAACGCATTCGTTTTTCAAAACGCACCAAAAAATAGAGCATTCACTATTTTTTGGTGCGGATTTAAAAACGCAGCCAAAAACGCAGGGAGCCATCACACACCTTAAGAAACGCATGCAGAAATGGAAAAATGCTTGCAAAAACGCATGAGTCACTAAAAAAACTCATGTCGGCTAGGGTCACATTTGCGTTATGACCCTAGCCTGCCGGATTCCGGTTTCAACTTAGATATTTTTCCAGCACCGCATAGCGTTTCCGCTATGCGGTGCTGGAAACCGCAGTCCCTAGTTACCCGCTGTTTACCTGCACGACGTGTCACACAGGCAGCGGCTCGGAGGGCGTTTTACAGCGCCGCACAGGAAACCGTTGCAGACACGATTTCCTGTGCGGCGCTGTAAAACGCCCTCCGAGCCGCTGCCTGTGTGACAGGTCGTGCAGGTAAACAGCGGGTAACTAGGGACTGCGGTTTCCAGCACCGCATAGCGGAAACGCTATGCGGTGCTGGAAAAATATCTAAGTTGAAACCGGAATCCGGCAGGCCAGGGTCCAACCGCAAATGTGACCCTGGCCGTCAACTGTGACCCCAGCCTTAGGCTAGGGTCACACATAAGCCCTTGGTCCATTTTTGGCTTCATTTTTGTCATTTTTTTTTTCTAAGTCCAAAAACTGACAGAAAACGGATTGGATGTAATAAACAACCCTGTCCGTTTTTTTCTGGACCTCAAAACATTGCTCTGTCCGTTTTTGAGCCAAAAACGTTGCTAGCAACGTTTTTGGCATCAGTTAAAAAACGCATGCGTTTTTTTAACATGGGGCCCTATGTGAAACGCATGCGTTAACACATGGCACATATAGGCACCTGCGTTAACGCATGCGTTAAGGCATATGCGTTTTTAGTGAAAAAAATGAAAAAATGACTAAGTCCAAAAACGTTCAGAGGTGCAGGAGGCTTAAAAAGCACCCAAAAAAAAACGGATTGGTCAATGAAATCACTTCCAAAAACGGATTTCTATGTGTGACCCCAGCCTTAGGCAAAGTTTGGCGCCAATGCAAACTGCAGCACCACCACAGAGTTGTGGCTGAGATTGCATTGCTTGGTGTGGTTGCAGCACTCCATCTCATATCCAGGAAGCTGCAACCTAACTCTGTGAGCTTACTCCTCATTCACCTCCTATGCTGAACTTATCAACTGCATGCTGGTGAGTTGACAGAAACTGGAATCTAGAACCTAATAATCATCTCTTTTTTCACAATCCTAGCCCTCAGAGCCACCTTCTTCCTGTCCTGAGCACACAGTAAAGTGCACATTTGACCCAAGTATCTGAGTCTCATTATCATCAGTATTCTTATCTCCACTAACATCTGGTGATGAGGGTCTAGATCAGGGGTCTCAAACTCCAGGCCTCGAGGGCCGCACACAGTCGAGGTTTTCAGGATTTCCTTACAGTTTTACAGTTGGTCATTTGATTGCCAACTGTAAAACGCAATGCAAATCCTGAAAACCTGGACTGTGTGCGGCCCTCGAGGCCTGGAGTTTGAGACCCCTGGTCTAGATTATGCTCGGACCTTACTTAGGCTGGGGTTACACATAAGCCCTCAGTCCGTTTTTGGCTTCAGTTTTGTCATTTTTTTTTTCTAAGTCCAAAAACTGACAGAAAAACGCATTGGGTGTAATAAACACCCTGTGCGTTTTTCTCTGGAGCTCAAAACATTGCCCTGTCCGTTTTTGAGCCAAAAACGCAGTAAACAGCGTTTTTGGCATCAGTTAAAAAACGCATGTGTTAACGCATGCGTTTTTTTAACATGGGGCCCTATGGGAAACGCATGCGTTAACGCATAGCACATATAGGCATCTGCGTTAACGCATGCGTTAACGCATATGCGTTTTTCATGAAAAAATGACAATGGCTAGGGTCACATCTGCGTTTTGTTTTATAAATCCTGATCCGGTTTGGAGCTTTCAAAAAGCTCCAAACCGGACCAGGAAACGCTCCTCATAGGAGCCTATGCAAAACACCGGATGGCTTCACAAGCCATCCGGTGGCCGGATCCGGCACTGCTGCCTGCGTTTTAAATCATGCAGGCAGCAGTTTTCGCAGCGTTTCTGGGACCGCACTGCGGTAACCGGATGGCTCAGGATGTGTAATCCTGAGCCATCCGGTAACTGCATAGTTTGCGGATCCCGGCTATTGCCGGGATCAGCAAACTGTCCTCTGGCTATTCAAGAGTTAAATTTAGTAAGTAAAGTACTGTTTGAGGTCTGTAGGGGGGGCTAAGACCCCCCTACAGACCAGCCGCCCACTCCGGTGGGCTTCTACTACAATTTCCTATGGCTCGGGGCTCGGATGAGCCCCGTGCATGTCTCCAAACCTCCCGCCCCCCCGTATCACTATACAGGGGTGCCTGCACCCCTCTTGTATAGCGATTCCTGCATGTGGCCCTAAAGTTAGAATACAGAACACATGTAAGCTCATACTTACATGTCCTCGTCGGCAGTGTAGTGTGAAATCCCTGGGCGGGGCTGTTTGCTGCAGCCTCCGCCCCCTCATTCCTTATGGCCGCCCCCTCTGTGCCTCATCCAGTGATGTGAGGGCGGCCACGTCATGAAAGGGGCGGGGCTAACCGCGGCACATATTTAGCCCCGCCCCTTTCATGACGTGGCCGCCCTCACATCACTGGATGAGGCACAGAGGGGGCGGCCATAAGGAATGAGGGGGCGGAGGCTGCAGCAAACAGCCCCGCCCAGGGATTTCACACTACACTGCCGACGAGGACATGTAAGTATGAGCTTACATGTGTTCTGTATTCTAACTTTAGGGCCACATGCAGGAATCGCTATACAAGAGGGGTGCAGGCACCCTGTATAGTGATACGGGGGGGCGGGAGGTTTGGAGACATGCACGGGGCTCATCCGAGCCCCGAGCCATAGGAAATTGTAGTAGAAGCCCACCGGAGTGGGCGGCTGGTCTGTAGGGGGGTCTTAGCCCCCCCTACAGACCTCAAACAGTACTTTACTTACTAAATTTAACTCTTGAATAGCCAGAGGACAGTTTGCTGATCCCGGCAATAGCCGGGATCCGCAAACTATGCAGTTACCGGATGGCTCAGGATTACACATCCTGAGCCATCCGGTTACCGCAGTGCGGTATTCTGCACACATTTTTGACCAAAAATGTGTGTGACCGGAATTGCATTCACCGCATCCGGATCCGGATGCGGTGAATGCAATTCATGTTTGCAATGTGACCCTACCCTAAGTCCCAAAAACGTTCAGAAGTGCAGGAGGCTCAAAAAGCACCCTATAAAAAACGGATTGGTGATGAAAAGGACTTCCAAAAACGGATTTCTATGTGTAACCCCAGCCTTAGTCTGGCCTCAGATCTGACTCCAAAAGATTTTGGTCATTGTTGCAGTTCATTTCTTCCTCTTGACTCTGTGAATCTTTGGAGCAGGCCTCTAATTCCTATACAATAATATGAGTGAACAGCTCTGCAGACTAGACCATTTGTGGTGCCCCACAGTCAGAAGGGTGGCTGGAGCGTTGTGACAAGTGGGGTAACAATAGTGACTGTCCTCCTCTGAGGAATGGACTGTGTGGCCAGGGTCACATTTGAGCCTTGGATAAGGTTTTTGCATTATGTAAGTCCAAAACCTGATGCTAAAAACTGATGCTGCACTCAAGTGTGACTGCAATGGTGTCAGTTTTTTAACTGGACCCCAAAAACGCTGCTAGCAGCATTTTTGGGTGCACTAAAAAGCTGATCAGGTTTTTTGAACATGGTGCCCTATAGGAAAACTGATCAGGTTTTTAATGGCACAAAAAACCTGATCAGTTTTTTCTAACATTTTTTGGGAAAAATGACAAAGTCCAAAAAAGCAGAGCAGCACAGGAGGGTCAAAAGCCAGCCAAAAATCACCATTCAAAAAAGGATCCAGTATGTGAGCCTTTTGCAAAAACTGATGGCCAAGTGTGAACCCAGGCTATGTGATGTTGAAATTAAGATGGAGGAAAGGTCCCTTGACACATCGCTTCAAATCCACTGTTGCAGCTAATTTTTCTGGGCCTCATCTACAAGTCATAGTGATGTGCTGCTACCTAAAAAAGGGATGATAGTAGGGCATTCACTAACAGAAATTGATGTTTTTCTTTGGCTTGGACAAGTCGGTGTTTATTGAGCAGAGTTTTAATTAAGTTTAGTACCTTCCCCTAAGACACCAAGCGTTTCTCTTTCTACCATGAACACGGCCTTTACCACTCATATTTGATGTAAACTGATTGGGAACTCAGTTGTTCTCTGCCACTAAAGGCTTGTATGGGAATACAGCAGATTTGGCAAACACTGGTTCTGTGCCCAAAAAGAGTTTAGGGCAATGTTTAGGGAAATTTACCAAACACTGCTATTATGCCAAAAAAAGCTATGGATGTGAATATAGCAGATTTGGCAAACACTGGATCTATGCCCAATACAGTTTAGGGCAATATTTAGGGAGATTTATCAAACAGTGCTTTTATGACAAAAAAAGGGCTACTTTGTGAAGGAGTTACTGAACCAACTATCTATCTAGCAATAAATCGAGTCGCTCGCTATCTATCTATCTATCTAGCAAAGAATGTTTGTACGAATATTAGCCAGTAGATAGAAAAATATTAGAATCTGAGAGTCCTCAGTGGTTGATACCTTTTAATGGCTAACTGAAAAGATGGTGAAAAAAAGCAAAGAAAGCTTTTGAGACTCTATGGCCTCTTCATCAGGCTTATAATGACACAAATTCTGAAGACACACACATATATATATACAGAGTAGCATGATGCAGTAAATACGACAGGTGACGTGAAGCAGAAAATAGTAGCCAGACTTGTTAGTGGGAGAGCAGCTGGGGAGGTAAAATAAGAGTTCCGAAATAAGAGGCACAGATTGTTTTACAGTTCTTTGATTAGTGGTTGGTCGAGACCTGAAAATTCTTCAATGAATGTAGAAAGACATTCATTGAGGAATTTTCAGGTCTTGACCAACCACTAATCAAAAAACTGTAAAACAATCTGTGCATCTTATCTCAAAACTCTGATTTTACCTCCCCAGCTCCTCTCCCCCTCCCAAGACTGGCTACTGTTTACTGCTTTATGTCACCCATCGTATTTACTGCATCACCCTACCCTGTATATATATATATATATATATATATATATATATATATATATATGTGTGTGTCTTCAGAATTTGTGTCATTATTAACCTGATGAAGAGGCCATAAAGTCTCAAAAGCTTGCTTTGCTTTTTCTTTCCATTTTTTCAGTTAGCCATTAAAAGGTATCAACCACTGAGGACTCTCAGATTCTAATATTTTTCTATCTATCTAGCAAGCACACAGCAGCAGCTGCGGCACCAGGTACGTCCGTGAGCTGCAACACTGTGAAAATGGCGATGACAAGAACTGCCTGCTTCTGGTATGCCTTGGGACATGTGACTTAGGCAGCCAATCACACAAACCTTTGTGTCTGCAAGTTATCAATTGTTTATGCACCCTGATTGACTGCTAGCCCAGAACATCCACATAGTGTGTGGAGTCCGACGCTTCTCTGACCTGAGACCTCTCCCCACCTTCTCCCCTCATCAAACACCTCCTGCCCGCTATCCTAACCACTAACAGTCATTATGATGTAGAAGACAAGTATTAGTGCAAATGCAACAATGTTTTTTGTCATCTGAACAGTTGCACCACAAAACCAGAACTGGCCGACATTTTAGCAAACCGTGTTCGAGGGGCCGAGTGAATAATAAAAAAATTCTCCCAGATTTGAATTTGGCGAACATGTTCTAGTAAAGTTCACTCATCACTAGTTCTGACTCAATGACTGAAAGCATGAGGATGCTGGGAGGAAACAGATCATTTTCTTATGACAGTGGGGTTCTCAGTTCGAGGACCTCACAGCATGAGAATGCTATAAATCAGCTGATTAACCTTATATCTGCAGTTTAATAGCTTTTTTTTTACATGACAGGAACCTTTTAAGGTACCTTTACACACCGCTACAGGATGGTGGAAACAACCGGGTAGATGAGAGAAATGTATCTTGCACCGCCAAATCAACCCGCGGTCGCGGCGTGTAAAGACGGTTGTTGCCACCCGTCACTTGAGGGACCTGTTTCAGAGCAGAGCTCAAAAACAGGTTGATTTCAAGGCGATTGTTACGGCCTGTATCTGCGTGTAAATAAGGAACAGGAGGGTTGTTTCAACACCTTGCTATCTACCTGGGGCGTGACACAGGCTCCGGGATACCGCGCCCCATCAGCGATCATTGGAGGAAGCTCCTGCGTTACGATTGGTAGTCGCTGCATAGGGCGGCATATTTAAGGAGCTGACCAGTCACACTACACAATTGCTCGAGCGTCATGTATTAGTCAGCCTCCTGCGCTGGCTGCCCAATCATGATGTTATTAAATGTAACCTACTGTAGCGCACCTTGTTGTGGCGTGTAAAGGCGATGAGGGTACCGTTTTCAACCGTTTGTGCGTGCTCGTGCACGTGAAGCACCCGGTTGTTTCCACCATCCTGTAGTGGCGTGTAAAGGTACCTTCAAAGATACTTTAAAGGTGTTCTCCAGGAATAGAAAAATATAGAAAACTATGAACTAAAGGAAATGTAATTATAAACTCATAAATACCATTACTTAGGAATTCAAATTAGTTTTATTAAGGGTAGTGATAACTGTAGTATGAGGTATGTTATTGCTATATGAGGTTAAGAATGGGTTGGCATTACTACTATATGGGTACCAAAAAGTGAAACATTATGACATATCAGGTCCAGATGATGCTGTTTGATGGATGGGACAGAGGACATTTAACTTTTTGGGGGACAGAATGGAGGACATCTTGAGAGGTTGGGGGCTAAAATGGGGACATATAACTAAACAGAGATTACAATGGGGGTCATCACTTGTGAAATAAATGTTATTCTTAAACATATTGTCACTGAATGGGGAGCTCTAATGTGTCGGCAGGACAATAATTCCCTCTATCTCAGGGAATGTAAGATTAGTGTGCTCAGTAGGTTTAGGCTGTGCCCTCCAGGAACTAGAGATTTTTAGCTCTGATTGGTGTATATCCTTTAATATTAAATTATCTTCTTTTTCCCTGGTAGCTCTAGTGTATCTAGTTTTGCACTTACAATTTACATTATCTATAATCTTTGTCATGAAATCCTATTCCAACATGTACCGTAATCAATATTTTATTATATTGAACTATGTACTATTACTATTCATATTTTCAAATAATAGTGTTTCTAAATTTACTAGGATTAATTAAAAATTATGGAACGTCTTATTTTTCTACTACCTGTTATGCTTCAGGTTCATTTGCCTGGCTATTGTGACAGCTCATAGTAAATGGAACTTTTTTAGACATAGTAGAGGGTCTTGAATATTTAAAAGGTGACAAAGATTAAGAATGAGGGGGGATACGTGACTTGACTATGTAATATGGAAAGTTGAAGTAATACTTTAAAGTACCTTTTAAGCTTTTTATAGCAAGATAAAACTTGCAATTTGCACTTGAGTTATCCATCTTTTAAATCTGTTACATTGAAAAATTGGGGAACAATGGCAACAGATTTGAGTTATATCAATTGTATGCAAAAAACATGTAACATTTAATTTTAGAAGTGCAGCTGATTTGAAGCATCAGAAATATTCTTGCATTTTAATACTCTTATAATATTTCGTTTTATATTATACCCTGACATCTAATTAAACAAAATTTCGACCATCATGAAACCATAAAATGATCTTCAGTCCAACACTTTCAGTTTTGAAGAGGCATGGTAGAACCAGGTGTAGTTGCCATAATACCAAAACTAACTAAAATCGGTCAAAGTCAAATAACTTTTTAAGGTGTTTACCAAGTTTCTGTCAAATTTCCATAACTGGATTAAATCAAAAAGGTTAACTATGTTTCCAGAACTGCCGTCTTCCTCGTCAGTCTTTGTAGGCTACAATGATTGGATATAGCAGTCATGTGTGGTGATGTGAAGAATATTTATCACATTTAACAGTATTGGACAAATGTGTCACAATCTTAGTAAATCACTTTTGCAGCAGATTATAGATTTCGCTAAATAATTTATGATTTAATATTAATATACTTTTTTCCTTCCCTAAACAAAGTGACATGAAGTGTCTTATGACATCATACATAATAAAAGGAAGCTGAAAATTTGTTAAACCCCTTCACCCTCTGCCGATTCTCCATTTTCCATTTTTGTTTTTACCTGCTCTTCTTTCAAGATTCATAACTAGAGATGAACAAACTTTCCCCAAACATGTTTGCCAATTTCAATTTCAGCACTAACATTGATGATTCAGTTCATAAGCGGAAACCCGAGAAACTTACCAAAAAATTGGCGTATGCAGCTTTGTTCAGGAAAGATGTTTTAAATTTAGAAAGGCTTTAAGGGTACCTTTACACGCGGCAACTTTTCTAGGAATTTCAATGGCAACTTACTGGTTGCAGTGAAATCATGGACACATTGTTCTATCTTGTTGCTGTGTACAAAATGGAACAATGTCTCCATGATTTCACTGCAACCAGTAAGTTGTCAGTGAAATTCCTAGAAAAGTTGCCGCGTTTAAAGGTACCTTAAAGTTTCCCTGATTGTTTGGGGCCATAACGCTTGTCGGAAGACCTGCTGGCTGGGATCAACACCTAACCTTGTGGTTCGGAGTGTTCCCAGTCATCGGGTCTACCATTTTCTTTCAACCTATAAAGGTTTTGGAGTTTTAAAAATTTTTTTATAGCTTCCTGGAACTTGCAAGTGTTTTGACACCTGCAGGGTGTGAATTTTGGAAGCAGTGTCAGATGTGGCAGCTGCTGTGAAGTCCAGAAACCTTACAATGTCCTTTAAACATCTGTTTAAAGAGTTTAATACGTTTTCAGGGGAAATTTATTTTATCACTATTTATTTTTTATTGTTATTTTTCATTTTTAATTCTTTTTGGAGAGCATACCTTTATTATTGCAAAAGGTCAGCAGTGTGCAAGGCGTTCTCTTCTTACACTTATTTGATAGCAATACATATAAAAATAGTATATGGCTCACACTCATGAAACATCATACTATGGATATTGCTAAAAAACTAAAAGTGTGCAATTAATTAATTTAATATCATTCAATATGTTTAAAATACAGCTTTTTGACATGTGCACAAGTGTGTTATATGTATCATTAATATTGGACCTGTCCATGCATTGCTGCCCACTAGCCTAATACAACATTCTCGATGAATTGGTGATGAGCTGAACAAACTATTTTCTTTTTATTTGTCCTCCAAATATGTCAGGATTCAATTATCACTCCACACAACCGCAAGCTCAGATGTTACCAGTAGCATGGGGAATGGGATTTGTAAGTCAAGTGCCTTTTGCAGCCCACCCTATGGTGGGCATGTAAGGAGCTATGTAAAAAGATTGTGCAAGCAATAATATTCTGTAAGCAATTGTGTCCTAGCACGGGAAGAGGCAGGCCCTTAGACAAAACAAAGAGGCATCAATTGGGAGAATTCCATGTGGGGACCCATACCCCTCCAAGCAACTATCCAATAAGGCATGAACCACCTCAGCCTGTCTCCTTTCTTGAAGAGATTGGGCTCACAGTTGCCATCACCTAAGAATGGCTGCATGGGCCTAATGCCAATGACTTTGATGACCAAAGTACTCGAGGCATGGTGATGACATTCTTCCAGGAGAGGGGTTTGGTGTCATAGGCGAAAAATTAACTGATTATAGGTGCTACATCAACTGGTCCACCCTGCTGCGTGACCATCTTCCAAAAGACCGTGCACAATCTATGTTGGGAAGGACATCCTCTTTATGAAGGTGGAGGGCAGCAAGGGGTGGTTTGCATTAGGTGTAAATCGGGTCACCAGTGCAGACTAATTTGAAAACTGGCTGCAGGTGACAGACCTGGAGAGGATGTTGCGTCAGCTGGAGCCCATGGTTCTTTTGATTAAACAAACCTACAGGGGACATCAATCCTGAAGTGTTGTCTAAGTTCCTACTGTCTCTCCTAGAGGGGTGGTCATGCTCTAATGCCTCTATCCTCTTGTCCAGTGGTGACCATGATGGGGTGTGCTAGGGGTCAGGTAGCCTCTTTGACTGCCTGAGTCATCCAGCATTGGAGTACCACATGGAATGGCAATCTGCATCCTGGGCAGAAGTCAAAATGATGCTCCAGTATTTTTACTCTGAACAAAGAAGGAAGAGTGAAAGGGGAAGGAGTAAAAAGAGTGAAAGGAGAGCATTAAGTCAAAGATTGAAGAGATGAAAGGGATGAAAAAAGTAGTCAGGTGACATGAAAGAGTTGTCACTCCTATGAATAATTAAGCCATCATTGGCTGTAAGGCAGTCAGGTAGAAAACCATAGCCTAGTCCTATCCCAATATCAAGACTAAATGCAAGTACAGTGGGAATGGAAGAAGAAAAGGAATATAGAGAAACCCCTGGGTCAACAGTGGGGGGGGGGGGGTGAGGGGGAAATGGGGGAACATGGGAGAGTGTAATATTGCAAAATAGGGGACATTGAGGATATACCTAATGGCACAAGTATGTGTATAATATATGATAAAGTACATAATAGCCACATCTCAAATAAAAGGTTCCAAAGTGGTCACACATATCACATATGACATAGGGTTGAGAGTTCTCATAGTGGATTGACAAGGATAGTCCCCCTAGATGGTATAATGGCAATGTGAGTCCCCCAAGGTAATAAGATATCAAACAATGATTCCCTGGCGCTCGTTCAATCATGATAAGCAAAGCCATTCCCCATTTCTACAATTGGATCAACCCTTTATATTTGTGATAAGATGAACAACCAGTAGTGCTGGAGCCTTCCCCCCGACCCAAGCATAAGTTTAGGATCCTGATGCCCCTATTGACCACCAAGGTCCAGCGGCGTTATTATGGACCCTGATGGTAGAAAGTCCAGAATCTGTGGATGTCAGGTGGGTCCACAAGAAATTAAGTAAGAATAATACTAAATGAGAGGCCGACCAGCCAGAGCAGACCCACAAGAAACCTGTAGGACTGGACATCTCAATATAAAACCAATGATTCCAAATCAGTACCAGAAAAAAAGATCAGTTTGGGCAAGAATGTAGCCCAAGGGAATTATTCAAGGTTTTTGCAGACACAAACTGTCATCCCTCCTCACCAATAAAGTGGAAAAACCCGACCAGAGGGTAAGCCCATCCGATATGTGAACCAATTCGGGACCAGCTACTTCTTCACAATAAGAGCAATAATGTACGGGTCCCCATACAATAGACAAATAACCTTTAAGGCTGCTTCACAGGCTAGGATATAGGTGAACGAGATCGTTAGCTATGTCACGTGACTGCGATCCTTCCGACATCGTTAGTGCGTTGTCACACGCAAGGATATCGTTAACAATCTTAAATTTGGCAACGCGCCAGATATTTGGAGAAGAACAATTGAACGATTTTTCAAAGCGGCAGGAATAGGAGAAATATGAACTTCATTGTTCAAAAAGGTGTCACACTGAACGATGTTGCTTCTTCCCATGACATAAATTGGATGATGAATGATAGATTTGAGGTCTGGATCTCAAAGTTTTAATGACCGTTCTAACCATTTTTCCTTCCTACATCGTTCGTTTACATGCAAGGACACACTAACAATATCGTTTGAACGATCACAAATCCGTGATGTTTCAACGATATCATTAACGAGATCCTAGCGTGTGAAGCAGCCTTTAAGGGTTATCTATCATATTTTGAGATCTACTCTACAATATTGCAATAAGGTAAATCATTGATAAAGTATGGAGCACATATAGTCCTTTGTACAAATTTGAATAATTAGAGCATTTTTTGGATATCAAAGTTTTTTACATTGTAAGTGAATCTGATGCTTTAATCCAATTTCTTTATATTGTATAAAGTGCTATATACTGCCGTGCATTCTAGTAACCCAGAATAAAATATAGAACTATACTGTCTTTGTTGGTAAATATGTACTAGTGCATCTTAATAAATTAGAATATCATCATATTTATTTCAATAATCCAGTACCGGTACATAAAATGAAAGGCTTATATTATATAGAGTTACTAGCTGTAGTACCCGGCTACGCCCGGGTTAATAAATAACTGCTGTTAGCTATAACAAAATAGAATTTGAATATGTCATATTAATGACCTGTAGGAAAATAGAAGCTGAGCTGTGATTGATTGCTATAGGCAGCCTAATAAATCTCCAGCCAACAGTAAACCCACCCCTGGCCGGGCAGTATATGTTACCTCACACATACACATAATAGACAGCTCATGTGACTGACATCTGCCTTAATTCCCTATATGGCATATGTGTTGCACATTGGCTGTTTTTAATCAGATGTTTATGTTTGGAAAATAAAGATAGCACACGTATGAGGCGAGTTGTGTGAGGTGATTTGTGCACATCTGTGTCTGTCTGTGTGGTGTGTGTGTGTCCCTGGGGTGTGTATGTGTTTGTCCCTGTGGGGGGGGTCTGTGTGGTGTGTGTCTCTGTTGTGTGTGTCTCTTTGTGGTGTGTGTGTGTCCCTGTGGGGTGAGTGCATGTGTCCCTATAGGGTGTGTATGTGTGTGTGTCCCTGTGGGGGGGTCTGTGTGGTGTGTGTGTGTATCTGTGTTGTGTGTGTCTCTTTGTGGTGTGTGTTCCTGTGGGGTGAGTGCATGTGTCCCTATAGGGTGTGTATGTGTGTGTGTCCCTGTGGGGGGGTGTCTGTGTGGGTGGTGTGTGTCTCTGTGTTGTGTGTGTCTCTTTGTGGTGTGTGTGTGTCCCTGAGGGGTGAGTGCATGTGTCCCTATAGGGTGTTATGTGTGTGTGTCCCTGTGGGGGGGTCTGTGTGGTGTGTGTGTGTCTCTTTGTGGTGTGTGTGTCCCTGTGGGGTGAGTGCATGTGTCCCTATAGGGTGGCTATGTGTGTGTGTCCCTGTGGGGGGGGTCTGTGTGATGTGTGTGTCTGTGTCATGTGTGTCTCATTGTGGTGTGTGTGTGTGTCCCTGTGGGGTGAGTGCATGTGTCGCTATAGAGTGTGCGTGTGTCCCCTTGGGGGTGTGTGTGTGTCTCTGTGTTGTGTGTGTCTCTTTGTGGTGTGTGTGTGTTTGTTCGGGTGCGTGGTGAATATCTAATGTTGGGGCCCCACCTTAGTGACTATGTGCTGGTATGTGCTGTTAGTCTTTGGCGCTATCATTAAGCTCCTCTCATTCACAACTGTCAACTGGTAACTGTCACTTTTTCCCCATTATGTAGATAGGGGCAAAATTGTTTGGTGAATTGGAATGCGCGGGGTTAAAATGTCGCCTCACAACATAGCCTGTGACGCTCCCGGGGTCCAGACGTAGGACTGTGCAAAATTTTGCCTCTATAGCTGACATCTGTCGATTTTCCTCCAACTCTTTTCCATTCACTTTTTCCCCATTATGTAGATAGGGGCAAAATGTTTTGGTGAACTGGAATGCGCAGGGTTAAAATTTCGCCTCACAACATAGACTATGACACTCCCGGGGTCAAGACGTGTGATTGTGCAAATTTTTGTAGCTGTAGCTGACAGCTGTCGATTTTCCTCCCACACGTTTCCTTTCCCTTTTTCCCCATTATGTAGATAGGGCCAAAATTGTTTGGTGAACTGGAACGCGCGGGGTTAAAATTTCGCCTCACAACATAGCCTATGACGCTCTCAGGGTCCAGACGTGTGACTGTGCAAAATTTTGTCTCTATAGCTGACAGCTGTCGATTTTCCTCCAATATTTTTCCATTCACTTTTTCCCCATTATGTAGATAGGGCCAAAATTGTTTGGTGAACTGGAATGCGCAGGGTTAAAATTTCGCCTCACAACATAGCCTATGACGCTCCCGGGGTCGAGACGTGTGACTGTGCAAAACTTTGTGGCTATAGTGCGACGGTGTAGATGCCAATCCCGGATATACACACACACATACACACACACATACACACATACACACATTCAGCTTTATATATTAGATTGCAAACAGAGTGATCTACTTTAAGTGTTTATTTTTATTAATGTTGATAATTATGGCTTACAGTTAATGTGAACCCGAAGGTCATTATTTCATATAATTAAAGTATGGAGTTTGAAGGGTTAAAAACCACACTGCCATATTCCACAAGACATCAAATGCTGAATATAATATTGATTTATTAGTCAACATGTTTCAGGGCTTCCAGAAACACCCTGAAACACAGCAATATTACCGTACATTGATTTTTTTATAATATATTAATTCATTGAGATGCACTTATATCTGAAGAAAATTGTAATTAATGTGTCAATATGCTATCATTTACAAATGCTCCTCAGGTACTGTATGCAGGAGAGTACATGTGTATTATATTATATCATTCTGTGGTCTATGAAATATAACACAGTGAACCAGGAAATAAATGTGCTAGATCTAATGTTTAGGAAGAGACCTGATGAGATGAAACAGAAAAGAAATAGAATCAGGTTTGTAATCTGTGCAGCTGACAGCGTTCTGGGGAACCTGTCCTTTTATTGCTTTCTAATACGCGGGACAGATGGGACATTTAACGTGGCATGACTGTTCATTCCCAGACACCAGTATAGTCTGTTCTGCCCATTATGCATTAAAGTATACCAACAGAGTTCTGTCGTTTGTTTTTATGGGTGGTATTTTGTATTATTTTGGCTTTCTGTAAGCATTGTGATAAAGAGCGGGCTGATTTTATAGATGTGTTGCATTATTTGTTTAATACCTTTTTCCAGATAAGCAATAAAGCAAAATATGTAATATTGCTACTTGTATTTATGCTGTTTTAAAGCTAAGCAACATTTTTGTTTACTTCTTTTTTTATTCTTTTATCATAAAACTATTTTTCATATATAGTAATTTATCAGGACTGGGAAGTATTAGCTAATTAAAAAACTCAAATCACATGATGTGCATTTTTATTTGGAAAAATGCCCCTTTTATAAATAGCTTACTGATCTTAGAAATATACTTCTATACAGAAATATATGGCAACGTATCAAAACATTTAAAGGGAATCAGTCACCATTTTGAGTTTTTTAGTTATGAATATGAACATACAGATTGTATAAAGCTGCAATTAGTAAGAACTGCATCTCTCCTGGATGATGGTTTGTTCAGTAAATATCAACATTTATAGCTCTTATCCAGTCTATGAGGCATGGGCTGCCCAACACATAAGACTGCCTCTGTTCAGAATTCTTCAATGTCACTGTGATGTCATATGTGAGGCCTAAAATCCCACACCTGCGCATCCTGCATGCCATCTCACCTCTGCGCTGTTCCGCCAAAGGGACAAACATGGTGCTCCCTCTGAATGTAGTAATTGTTTGCACAATTAGCTTTCAAAAGTAGTAAGCTCACCTGATGTTAAAGGTGATTGGGCATTAGGTTCTCACACAATCATAGATGTCTTTCTTTCTCCTTAGGCTACGTTCACACGCTGCGTTTTTGCAGCGTTTCTTTTGAGTAATTCCAGTGAAATGCAGTGACATTTGGCTTCTCAGCCAAGTCAATGCATTTCCAAATTTAGCATTCAAAGGCTCCGTCTTTTTGAGGATCAGTTTTCTCTGGAAAGCGGATCCTCAAAAAGAATGAACATGGCAATTCTTTGGCGCTTTTGAGGATGTGCTTTTCCATTGCCCCATTGTAGAATGGGCTCAAAAAAGTGCATCCAGAAAAGCACACTGTGTGAATGGTGATGCTTTTTTTTGAAAAGCGCATCTGTTTTACGGATAATCAAAAAAGTAGCCTTAGTGTCTTGGTGATTCGAGGCTGTGCAGCTCACACAAGATAACAACTGTGTATAGATCCTCTCGTGGATCCACGTAGGTAGCATGAAGAGTAATATGGAAAAAATTCAGGCTGAAGTGGCACTTAAGCCCTCGTCACACATAGCGAGATCGCTGTTGCGTCACAGGTTTTGTGACGCAACAGTCACCTTGCCAGCGATCTCATTATGTTTGACACATAGCAGCGACCGGGACCCTGCTGTGACATCGCCGATCATGTCAGAATGGCCTGGCCCATTTTTTGATTGTCGGGTTCCTGCTGGGCAGCATGAATCGGTGTGTTTGACGCCTTAACAACGACCTTGTTGGCGACTCAGAACTCAGCCACGTAGGTCTGACTAGTTGCTATGTGACAGGGTTTCAACGACTGCCAAGGTCATTATACCGGTCGTCATATCGTTGCTGCATCGTTGAGTAGATCTGACTGTTTGACATCTCACCAGCGACTACGTAGCGATGTTCCAGCGATCCTTACCAGATCGTATCGTTGTCAGGATCACTGGAACATCGCCAAGTGTGACGGGACCTTTACCCTCTCCAGGAATCTCTGTTGATCTCGATATTAATCCAGTTTCTATGATACTTTTGCTAAAAAATACCAAGAATTAGGTTAATTGCTGGGTGTGGCTCAACACAGCCATTACCCTAGTCCTTCCTTCGTATGTTTCATTGTATGTGAGCAGTGAGCACCTTATAAGAGGAAGCTCACAAAGTATAATGAGATGTTTTTTAATGTACCTGAAAAAGGCTATTTTTTTAGATATAGCTGAAACATGTTGTACCACTGTTCTTATATGTAAAGCTAAGGTCTCTGTTGAATTTCCACATATCAAGTAGTGTTCTGTCCATATTTTTCCTGGATAGAATGCATAATTATTATAGTCTGCGGTATGTTCACATGCCATTTTCTTCTATTTCTGTGGACCTGGCCATTCAAGTAGAAGGTGAAGAAGGAAAGGTAGCATTTAAATTTCATCCATGTGTCCTTCAAATGCTATGGTTTAGTACTATCAGATCCAGGGATGGTGTATAGACAGTCTGCGCTGCTTTAAATAATCAGTCACAAGTCATTAGGTAAAAGACTCCCCTTCTTTATTTCCACCTACGCGTTTCAGTGCCACTCCGGGCACGGTCATCAGAGTATCCCGGATACCCTGATGACGGTGCCCCGAGTGGCACTGAAACGCGTGGGTGGAAATAAAGAAGGGGAGTCTTTTACCTAAAGACTTGTGACTGATTATTTAAAGCAGCGCGGACTGTCTATACACCATCCCTGGATCTGATCATCTTTACACGTGCTACGTGGCAGTGGAGGTCCTGCAGCAGCTTATAAACTACATGCAATAAAAACTAGTTGTGGGTGCACACAACTAGACCAGGTGAGTGCACCTCTTTTTGATCTGAGTGTGGAATCAGTGTCATATTGATAGGGCACTATTGCGCCTCGCTTGTCTCCTTTATCTTTTTCTATGGTTTAGTACTAATCAGATGATAAAAGCATGGAAACAGGTTTTATTTTTACATTTAAGAAAAACAGATGTCATACAAATAGTAACAAAAGGTGGACGGAACAAAAATCGATGAAGCATAAATGCATAGGAGTTAGAACACTAATTAAAAATAGACCAATTTTAGTGGTACACAAACTTTAAAAGGATGCCTTAGGCTAGGGTTACACTGGGTTATGGACCCACGTTTCCAGCCAGTGCTGAAACCAGACAGCGTTAACAGCAGGCATTGGCTGGAAACGTGGGTCCAGAGAAACCCTGTGTTTACCTTAGTAGCAGCTGCACACAAAGCTTCTGGGTGGCCGCTTTTCATCTGCACACAGGAAACGCTGCCTGCAGCGCTCCTGAAAAGTGTCCATCATGCAGCTCTGTGTGTGGCTGCTACTAAGGTAAACAGATGGTTTCTATGGACCCACGTTTCCAGCCAATTCTTGCTGTTAACGCTGTCCGGTTTCAACACTGGCTGGAAACGTGGGTCCATAACCCAGTGTGACCCTAGCCTCAATGAAACCTAGGACAGAGTGTATAGATAGTTTTAAAGCAAGGAGCCTATGAACAAATATGAATGCTTAAAAATCTACATTTAAATATACAAAAAAACATTTGCAGGTGTATTAATATTCTCAAATCGATAACATTTATATTAATAGAAATGTCAATAAAATGGAGAAAATTGAGGTCAGGGTAGAATACTCTCACAAGGCAATTAGAAAATACTGAGAATAACACTATTGGGCTTTATTCAGATGTTTTTGAATCACATGTGTTCTATGTATGCTTTTCACAAGTAGAACATGTATGTAGTCTGTTCTGCTATTCACATAAATATGTAATTTGTGTATATGGAGACATGTCCATTTTAATCCAAGCCACCTAAAAAATTACTTATACGAATCTGTGGAAATAAAAAACAACACATGGATGGGATAATGTGCGATCAGTGTGCTGTTTGTTATTAAAGTGAATCTGTCAGTATGATCCACCCTCATAAGCTGCCTACTTAGGTATGTAGGTCATAGGAAGCTGATTAAAATGATGACTTAGTATCTATGATTCAATGACTTATTCCAGAGAAATCCACATTTTGTTAATACATAAATGATGCGTTAAGATTTATAGGCCAGACATATGTCTCCCCAATAATCTTCCGATAGTGCTTATTTTAAACAAGAGCATTACCAATGTGAGACATGTAGATCAAGAGAGGACACTGTCAGCCATTACATGTCTCACACTAGTAATGCTCCCTTTCATTTAAGATAATCTCTGGAGACAGTTTCTCAGGGAGATCAATGTCCGGCCCATAGCCTGGAACAGCTCATTTTTATATAAGGCTGCTTTAACATTGCGATTTAGTGGCTGTCCGTGGGATCCGAGTTTTTGCAGGATTCCCCGGACAGCCATGGATCCACACGGATCCTGCAATGGGATGGCAAATAATCATCTGATCCTATTCTATGCAGGATCCTTGTGGATCCTGTGGTCCCCTGTCTCTCCCTGCTCCTGCCTCCTCCAAATTCTTTCCTCCGCTATTCTATTCTGTCCCCCCGCTCCTCTATACTGATCTAATCCCTATCTTGTCCTCTGTTCTCTTCCCTGTGTGTTTTAAAAAAAACTCCTCTCGGAGGTTACATCACCTTGTCACCAGCTCCCAGGATGCGACACCATCGGGGCAGAAGGGCCTGTGGTGATGTCAGAGAGCCGATCACATGACACATCAGCTGACTGGCTCTGTGACATCACCACAGGCCCTTCTGCCCCAATGGTGTAACATCCGGGAGGAGTTTTTCTTTTTTTAAACACACAGGGAAAAGAACAGGGGACAGGATAGGGATTAGATCAGGATAGAATAGCGGTGGGGGGAACAGAATAGAATAGCGGGTAAAGCAGAATAGAAGAGATGAGGAGGAGATGGGGGAAGGAAGATGCAGGGAGAGACAGGGAGAGGCAGGGACCACGGAGCTGACATCGGATCTGAGGTGAGCTCGGATCTGATGTCCATAGGCTCACATTTTGTGTGCACTCGGATCAGCACTGATCCGATGCTGTCCGATTTGATGAAACAACTACCAGTGTGCCTGGCAACTGCACCACGTAATATGCAAAGAAATATGTACTCAGACTCTGTGCTACACACTAAGGACATATGGTTCAACAAAAAGAAAAAGTTGTGTGTTGAACAGCACCAGAGGCATATATAAGATAATAGTTATAAACCAAGACTCTACAACGGGGTAATTGTGAAAGATGCAAAATATGAAGTTTATTTAGTACATTTTTATGTGCACAGCAAAGCACCAACACAAACACTTAAAGGGAACCAACCACCCCCAATGACCCCCCCGGACTATTAATATCAGTGCCTACACACAGCACATACATGTGCTGCACTGATTTTGGCTAAAAAAACTGTTTTTTAAAACTAAAGATAATGATTTTTAAAGTTTAAACCGGAGCGACGGATGGGCGGTACTTATCTGTGGCAAACGACGATATCTGATGCCAATCATCCCCCCGTCTCCCCTCGCAGCAGTTATGGCCACCCCTTTGTGCAGCGTCACAGCCCTGTGCACGGGCTCGCATGCCCGTGCACACGTCATCATCTACAGCCGGGAAGCGAGCGCGCGCTCTGTCTTCCATAGCCGAGCGCAGGAAGACAGAGCGCGCGCTCGCTTCCCGGCTGTAGATGATGACGTGTGCACGGGCATGCGAGCCCGTGCACAGGGCTGTGACGCTGCACAAAGGGGTGGCCATAACTGCTGCGAGGGGAGACGGGGGGATGATTGGCATCAGATATCGTCGTTTGCCACAGATAAGTACCGCCCATCCGTCGCTCCGGTTTAAACTTTAAAAATCATTATCTTTAGTTTTAAAAAACAGTTTTTTTAGCCAAAATCAGTGCAGCACATGTATGTGCTGTGTGTAGGCACTGATATTAATAGTCCGGGGGGTCATTGGGGGTGGTTGGTTCCCTTTAAGAACAATTAAAAACATATAAAAAACCTCCACATGAGGTTGTGGGTGTGCTCCCTGTATACCAGGATGTGAAAGGACCACCTAAAAAATGATAGTTAATTCATACCTCCACTACTGTACTTATGTCTATACAGAGATACCGCTGTCTGTTATACACATATAGATATGAGTCAATCAATTTTACTCATATAGTTTACATAAGCAGATCCCATATGATTATGAATAAAGACACAATAATGGTAAGTATACAAATAATGACAAAGCATTTGTTTGATTATAGTCACCTTGCTCCAAACAGTGGAGCTACCCACTTATACATAAATGGTGGTCCCAACCAGGTGCAGGGAGACACAAAATGGAGTTGCCCCACGCATTACGCCAGACAATGGCTTCCTCAGGGGTCACAAAATCGCAGCAGGCTACGATTTTGTGCCCCTGATTAAATCACACAGCATCGGATGGTGCCAAAATCGGATGCCAATAGTGGCACATCTGATCCTATCAGATTCCCATAGGGGGACATGGGATCTGATTTCGGATCCGAGTGTATCCGTTTTGAAACGGATACAATCGGATGACCGAAAATCGCAATGTGAAAGCAGCCTAAGAAAAACATAAATCTCTTTAGAATAAGAGATCCGATAAGAAATACAAAGGTATGCTACTGACAGATTCCCTTTAATATTGTAATAAATAGGTGTAAATTTGTGATTTATTAATTTTTTATCAGTTCGTCACTGATGGTAATAAACACTGGCAAACATCAGACACAAATCACTGATGAACAGCTGTCTATGTTTTTACCTACTAAAAAATATCAGTGATGTCTGAATGAGTTCTTTTAAAAACAAGCATTCTTATTTACCCAATAATTTACCCAATAAATAGAACCCAAATAATTTATTCTATCTAAAAATTGGTCAACCATATACGGTAATATGTATACCAAAGAACCTTTGCCCTCAATATCAAATTTGGGGTAAGGAAATGGGAGACCTCATTTGAAATTGCATAGTGCTCATTTTATTGATTTAATTTAAAGTGCAGATGAGGAAGAAACAGCAGAAAAGTAATATATAAAGGTATATCACTCTTCCCCACAAGGCCCCCTGGTACAACCTATTATACAAATAATAAAGTTTTATTTAGGTTGACCAGTAGTCATGGCCGAAATATAAATCCTTATACGGGTAGTCATCTAAGCAAATTGTCTTATAAATGTAGGACACCTAATCAGACACCCACCATAGGTAATTTAGAAATAAGGTATATATATATCTCTCTCATACACCATATTTATAAAGGTAACAAAGTACCAGGACCTAATTTCTCAGGGGAATCATGAAAGGGAACTCAGAACCTGCATGATGTTACACAACATTGATTAAATCCCTGGAGTGGGCTGCTCAATCACAAAGTAACAAAGTTACACACAAGGTAAGTAATTATCAATATAACAAATCACAGCAAACATTACCTTGTGCCATTGTAACAGTGACAGGAGCAGCACAGGACCGGGGACACCCTCAACGCGCATTTCACCGTGAAGGGAACGGTTTCGTCAGGGGGGCAATTTACCCAATAAAGTGTATTCAACCTTTCAACCATTATGTTACTTACACAATACATCTGCACAAGATAATCTAAAGTGAATACAACAAGATTTCCTGGTTCTAGAGTTTCTTTAGGATATGTTTACATCTGCATTGTGTATAATGGGACATATCAGTAATTGTTGTAGCGGAGTGGCATACAACACACCCAAACTTGCCGTTATATGGTACTCGATTGCCTATAAAGACCTATAACACAAGTGTGAGCTTAGACTATTTGAAAGGTATTATCTATAAATGGTATAATTATACAGGGGGTTTACTCACTATACTTTTTTCTCTGTAATATTTTAGATTAAGTTCTGTTACCCTTGAAGTAGCTGAGAACTCCTTACCCAGTGGTCGGACTGCTCTTGATGTAGAGATATGTCAATGTCCTCCTGGATACAGTGGTACTTCTTGTGAAGTAAGTTTTACAACACGTATTACATAATGGTATGCTGAATATTTATAACACATTTTTCTTTTTTTTTTTTTTTCATTATGGGCCTAAAGGTTTCCTTATAAGTGTTTTTTTTTTACTCTTTTATTGGGGTGTAGTAATCCAGAATACCAAGTAATTTCACAACCATTAGGGATTCTGCTAGTTAATCTAAACTAATCCCATTATAATGTATGGCGTACCTCAGGAAACCTAAAATAAATCTTAGATTGTATGTTTTCAATATACTCTAGATATTCAAAATGTTTATTCAATTTCATCATTATTACCCTTTTTGAATAGATTATTAGAATTAGAAATGTTTCTGTGTCTGCCACCTTCTAATATTTATATATTTACAGTAGATATATATATATATATATATATATATATATATAGTTTTTTTATTAAAATATTTCATCTTGTTTACAGTTAGGGCGGTAAATGTGAATCTGATTTCACAGACAATACTCTGATGTAAGATGTTCTGTAGATCTACAACAGTAACTATGGAGATTATGCCCCCACATGGGAAAACATTGCCTTGACTTGTGTTATGTCAAGTTATTTCAAGGCATAACCACATGAACAAATGTCACATGGTTTCACCAAGGTCTTTAATCGATATTTGTCAAGATACATGATCTTATATTTCTAGATCAAAAACATTTTTTTATCTATGACTTGTCATAGTCCTACCTACAACATCACATGGAATACCATTATTTATGTATGTATCAAATACTTAAGTAATTACCAGTAATACTACTAGTAGTCGGCATAGTGCACCTATTTTAGTAATACTAGAAGTGTGATTCTCTTTGAAACTGTGATTTCACTTTCTTTTCATTTATTTTAAACATTTTCAATATGTTATATTACTTTTAAGTCTGTTCTACTTATTCTTTTTCTTCCTATTCTATCTTTTTTTCTGTCTTTCTGCACTACATCAGAAGAAATTAGAAGCATATGCTCCATTTAGCCTTCCACTTAAAGGTGATAGTAAGGTCAGTTGGATGCCCAGCATGCACATTTATCACTGGAAAAACAAATAGTTTGACTTTAATTTTGTATTTACCTTTAAATCTTCTTCAAAGTTAAAGCACGTAATATTCATCTCTAACTCTTTCCCCTTCACAGTCTTGTTTGCCAGGACACAGGCGGGTAAATGGCACCTTAATTGGTGGGAAGTGTGAGCCATGTCGATGTTTTGGTCACTCTGACTCCTGTGATGACAATACTGGATTCTGCAAAGTGAGTACTATTCATTGTATGTATACAAATAAGCTGAACATGCCCAACTCCAATAAAAGATTTTACATAAAAAGGAGTCAATTTTGGGCAGTTGTAGATAAAAATGTGATGCACTCCTGTATTGTCTATTAGTCTGAGCAGGCTGCTTAATATTATTCTGACAGAATAAGGAATCTGAGTGCAGTATATTTGTTATCCCATTATTCCACAGCTTGAACGCATCAAATGTGTCTGGGGAAACAGCTATTCTCCTTGTGGAGAGTATTCTGCCAGCTGGCAGTGACGAGACTTAAAGCCACAATGCTCCTCTAGGAAATTGCATATGCAAATTGTCACTTCAGTGAGGAAGTAGACAAATTCTAATGCCACCTAATAAAGGAAGCAATTCTAAATATCATAATTGACTCTTCAACAAGCCTTTTAATATGACTTAGGATTTGTGCCAGATCAGAAACCCAAACTGCAGATGCTGCATTTCAGGGTAATTGCCCCTCATCAGTGCAGTGTGTGTGAATTCTGATCTGGCTGTATGAAAGAATACTCTCCACAAGAAAAATAGCTGTTCCCTCAGACCTCGTCTCATACAGCCAGATTTGAATTCCCACATACTGCACTGATGAGGGGCATTCACCCAAACACAGCATCTGCAGTTTGGGGTTCTGATCTGGCACAAATCCTAAGTCATATTAAAAGGCTTGTTAAAGAGTCAATTATGACTACAAGGATTGCCACCTTTATTTGTTGGCATTATAGTTTGTCTACTTCCTCACTACTTATAGGAAAGTGGGTATGACCATCTACCTGGCTGCAAACTAAGATCAACTAGTCTAGAGCTACCAGCAAGAAAAACTGACATTAATCCTTGCTGGCTCCAGAGAATTTAAACACATTTAAATCCAAAAGCCTCTGAGCTGTCAAAAGTCTAATTGACTTGTGACCCTGTGATTGTGTGCAGGGTACAGTGATGACACCAGATTGATGTGATATCTCTGCTGGAGCCTGTACACAATCATGGGAGTACCAGCTGAGATGCAATACTGGACCTGGGGAGGATAAGTAACAAGATATTTTAGTTTGAACATAGTCATGATGAAATAGTTAAAAAAGTTGAAAGGGAAAACCCATCTGACCCAGTTTATTGTTTTCTGTGTCTCATATATATGATATATGAACCACTTGATACTGTCTCCACTGATTGTGAGGCATCTACCTATAAGTTGTAGTCATTGTGTACTGTTAGTGGACGTGTGCAATATTTCAACATCCTGTTTCAGCTCAAAAACTGCAGCAAAAACTATGTGTGAGTTTATATTTCCAAAATTTTGCTTCTTACTCATATTGTTATTGCTGATTATATATTTGAAGCATAACTGCTGTTTACATTTTTATTTAATAAGAATGTAGAGCAACTAATTTTAATAAAGTTTAAAATATACTTTATAAGAGAAATATGATGAAAAACTATTCATAAACCTTCCACAAGGTGTCCCCACTAGACTGTGTCTGAAGCAGACATATGTTCATTCTCAGTCAGATCCATCTTCAAGCTTCTCACACTGATTACGGGGCATGTAACCATGTAAGGGCAAAGTAGGCGGCAACTACACAGCGTCCACACTGCTGACTGTAGTTGATGAGGTGACTGACAATGTATCAGATTACTTCAGGCTATAGCACAGTGCTAAGCAAAGCCAGTATGTCAGGATCAGTAAAATCTCTGCTTTCCTTGGCACAAGCTCCTCTGATCTGTCATCTGGCTCCACACAGCTCAATCAGGATCTCTGTTAACCCGTTATCTGCTGGCATATTACACTGCTCCCTATCAGCCTGCTCTCAGAAGCTGTGGAAATACATACACAGCGATGGCAGACTCTGAAGGATCCTGGCCATGCCAACACAGCCATAAAATGGAGTTTTTAAAAGAGCGCAGAAAAATGTGAGAAAATAAGTCATATGGCTCAAAAACGCATTATCTAAGCTGATATGTGACCAATCATTAACAACCGCAGTATTGTGGGCTTTTTTTAAATGAAATGACATTTACACTTTAATTAAACTATCACTATTAAATTCCTACAATAAAGTATCAAAGAAATCAATAACTTGCCTTCTCTGGCCTTCATAACATAAAGTGTTATTTAGTGACATTTTTGAACACTCTTAACACTCATAGCGATATCGCTAATGATATTGCCGCAACGTCACAGGTTTTGTGACATAGCAGCAACCTCGCCGATCTCCCGCTGGGCATGCTGGATCGCTGTGTGTGACAGGGGCAACGATCAGTGTGCTTCATGCTTCGCCAGTGAACCAAACAGATCCCAATGACTGTCGAGTGTCGACACATTACTGGGTAATCGTTGGTAAGTATTGCATCTCACCAGGAACAACATAGCAATGTTCCAGCGATCCCGGCCAGGTCGGATCGTTGTCGGGATCGCGGGAACATCGCTATATGTAACGGGGCCTTTAAACATAGTATTTCAGATTACTATGCTATACTATTATAGAAAGTAATGCTCTAATATGAAAGTATTGTTTGTTTACTTTGTGCTTTTTGCTTATCCTGGAATTATATTGAAGCTGCCCTAAATTGTGGGGGTTTAATTCAGATGTCCATGAAAATCGTGCTGCACATGCACTGCAATTCCCAAACTGACCACAAGTCTCCTAACCCAAACTCAGCAGCCTCATAAGCATGATAGGGTGCTGAGTAAAGGTTGGGAGACTGGTGGCCAGTCGGTGCATTGCAGTCCGTGCGCACACCAGTTTTCATGGACATCTGAATGAGCATCTTTACTCATTACCTCCTTTACCTCCTTAAACAAAAGCGCAGATAGTTGCATGTGTTTTGTTTCTATGTCACATTGGTGATATTACATATACCAATATGTTTTTGAAATGCAATTATGCAATAAATTCCTTTGTAAAGTTTATGGCTATGTTCACACACAATTTGCGTTTTTTTTAGCACTCTTAAAAGCACTTGCGTTTTTTTAAGAGTGCTAAAAAATGTCCCTTGTGTGTCTGAAAGGATTTGCCACGTTTTTGGACTTAGTCATTTTTTCACCAAAAACGCAGGCAAAAACGCAAGCGTTAACGCAGGGTGCATAAATGTGCCTTTTAAAAACGCATGTGTTTCCCATAGGGCCCCATGTTAAAAAAACGCATGTGCGTTTTTTCAAAAACGCATGCGTTTTTTTTAACATGGGCCCCTATGGGAAATGCATGCGTTTTTGAATGGCACTAAAAGGTACTAATGTACCATGCGTTTTTGCATGCGTTTTCCATAGGGCCCCATGTTAAAAAAACGCATGCGTTTTTGGAAAAACGCACATGCGTTTTTTTACAGCACCCAAAAACGCTGCATGCAGCGTTTTTTGGACTAGGGGTAAAAAACGCAAATGGAGCTGAAAAACGCAGCTACACTCAAATGTACCCTGCGTTAACGCACCTGCGGTTTTTTTAACAGCCCAAAAACGCAGAGATGGTCAAAAAAACGCATGTGTGTGAACATGGCCTATCACATATTTTCATGCAATTAATTTGTGCTCACTTTTTAAATAGACCATCAATAATTGCACAATTATTCCAAGAAGTGGCAAAGCATAAGATTACACTTCTTCTACCCTAACAATTTAATTGTATGACTTGCCCTGAATGTATAGATGACCAATTAATTCAAGGACATTTCAGTGACACATTATCTGACATGGTGTGAAGCTTAAAACAGCATTTCCCATTTCATTAGTTTCTCAAAAGCACAAATTGAACCTCTGCCAAATTATCAGACAGTCATGCTTTATCTTTCCTGTCTCCACTTCCTCCTGCTCACCTATTACTGCTTCATTTCATGATTAATTTTAATTCCAACTAAGAAAAAATGGAATATTAAAAAGCTATTGTGATTATTCATATATGACTTAAAATTGGAATGTACAGACCAGCGATTTTGATATGAAAAAAAGTTTTTCTGTAATCTTATTAAGCAATATGTATAGAATTTATATCTTTTCTATATTTTAGATTACGGTAATTTATTTTGGTCCTTGCCAATATGGTAAATTCCAAAAGTTTCATATTTGCCTCTTTAATGTGCAAAATAATCACTTATAAAGATTGGAGGACTAGAAGATCAGTAAATGATTCATTTAGATACTGGGAAAATGTGTCTCAATTGTTTCCCTATAGTATATGCAGATTTAGAACTCAGAAAAAGTAATGATTGTTGCGTATGACAGATGTAGATGAGCTGAACTTGTAATGTATTTTTCTTTTGTATGTAATAACTCACTGATATAAGGGTTCCTTAGTAGGCTGCTTCCTGCCAGCCCTGGTTTTATGAACAGACACATGACCTTGATTGACAGTTCCCTGAATTGCCGCTATAATAATTTCTTTGCACTGTTAGTCTGGATGTTGATATTCTCAATGCTGCCATATTATCATCAACATCACCACTCAGTGTGTGACTGTGAATTAATACATCTGTGATAATAAACAGCAGCAACAGCTCGTTAATAGCTATTGTATTTTTTGCCTATTGTCACACAATGACAGCAAGGTAGGGAAGTATTCGAGAGATGCTTCTGTTTATAATTGAAAGTGTGATCTTTTTGTTTCAAGATTACTTTTTTTTTAAGGAGAAATCTCCCAAATTCTTAAATGTAACCACTTAATGACCACTGATATGGCTTGTAATGCAGCGGCTTGCTGCATTGCAAATATGTATGCTGGAACTTGTAGTTAAGTGAGTTATGCTCTGTGATAGAAACCAGAAAAGGTAAGACATGTGGTGCCGTAAAGGTTAGGTTTGCAAGTTTTGAGATGATAGGTCTGGCTCATACTTTATAATAATGTGTCTCTGTGTGAGCACATGTGATCTGTCAGAGAGACCATAGATGTCTGGAGAGACTGGCAAATCCTATTAGGGCTCGCTCTTGGTGTTTGGAGCAGCCACTGTCCTGGAAGGCACCTGGGATGTATGCTTGGAAGTGGCTGGATATGCAGTGAGGATACCATGGGGGAGCCTAGAATGTCTCAGTGTTCAGGAAACTTCATCTCTCCTGATGGTCTGAAACCAACAGGAGTTGGTGATCCCAGTGATGCAGTTTTGTAGGCGGTGGACTCCGAGGCCAGTGTCTGTGGGTTGAGATGCCTGTACAGACACACTGTAAAGAACTGTAAAAGTAAATGCCAGGTGGGCATGTCTGCCATTTGAACAGACTGGTATGTCACTAATGTTCCGTTGATGCATGAAAGTAAAGGACTGTTGTGATGCCTGCACTGACACACTGTAACAAAGTGTGAAAGTAAATGCCAGGCCGGCGTATTCACCATTGGAACAGACTAGTATATCACTAATGGTCCATTGATGTAAATGGACTGTACACAGTATGTGGCTTATGATGTCTTAATAAACTGTTGGATTTTATTTTACTGAAAAACATGCCTGTTTGCGTCAATCCTGCTTCCATTTAGGTGTCCCCCAACATGCTCAATGAGCAAATCACCACAGCCTTTTAACAGTGATGGTTCAGGGGCCTTGATTCTCAGCACCGCTAAGGATTAACTGAAAAGTACCCTCTGGTGGGCAAAAATTCAGCAGGTGACAGCTGTATATGACAACTAACACTCAGAGGCATCGACTGCAACTGGTTTTGGAGTTGATTGGGGCCAAAAACGTGAAGGCCTGGATCCACCCAGATCCAGAGCACCACGGATGAAATCTGAATGGGGTCTATGCAACACGGATTCATCCAAACACTGGATCCTGGTAGATCTAGTCTGTGTTTTATGAACTGCACATGCGCAAAGCATGTGCAGAACACAGGTCTAAATGACATATGCTATATCTTCACTTGTTATCAAAAATAAAGGGGACCCCAGGCCCTTTAAAAAAAAAATAATTTATTTATAAATAAGTAATTTTAAAAAAGTGTATTGAAAACAGCCATGGTAAAAGAGACAGCTGCGGATTGGTAATATCAGACTGGAAGACTCATGTCTATTTGGCCCCTCCCAGCCTAAATATACCAGCCCACAGCCACCAAAACATTGGTGCAACCATTAGCTGAGCCAATTATGGTGCTTCACAATCGCTCTTCCCAATTGCCCTTTTGCAATGTAATAATTTTGGGAGTTAATGCCAGCAGTGAATTGTCAACTGGCATCAAGACCAGGGGTTAGTAATGAAGAAGTGTCTATTAGACCCCCCATTACTAACCCAGGAAGTTTAGTTAAAAAAAAATACAAGAAATAATAGTTTATTTGAAATAAGACTCCCCAGACTATTCCTCTTTCATCAATGTATTAAAAAAAAAAGCTATGAAGATAAGACATAATCTATGGTGTTGTGGTCCTACAACATCTTTCAACACGTACATGAATCAATAACCAAATAAATTTAAGAGAACACTGCGGATCCATAGATATACATACCACAACTCAAATACTTTAAATCACAACCAAAGGAACTGATGAGTTTTTAAATATGGTTCCAAATATGTGTCTGAAGCTAACCAGTAACTAAATCATACAGCCGACTTAATTAAAATTGGACAAGTCAAAAGTGTAGGGAGTAGACCAATGACCCTCAAACTCAAATAGAGGTGGATAGTACAAACATGAGACATTCGTTCAAGAGTATATTACACTACAAAAATACATACCACTCTGTGTATTTTTGTAGTGTAATGTAGTCTTGAACGACTGTATCATTTTTGTACTATCCACCTCTATTTGAGGGTAATTGTTCTACTCTCTCCTCTACAATTTTGACTTGTCAAATTTTAATTAATGTGATTTATGTAATGCTAATGCTTTTTAGATCATCCTGACCCTATAACAATAAAAAGATTACGTTCACCTTTTTTGCAAAGAACAATTTGAGTCGGTTCTATGATTTAGCTACTGGTTAGCCTTAGACACATATTTGGAACCATATTTAAAAACTCATAATTTCCTTTGGTTGTACTTCAACCAATGTAGCCTTGTGTAGAAAATTGGGTTCCATAGGTCACTCTCGGTCAGCACGAAAACTGGAATTTCTCTTGCGCAGTGATGTCAGTGAGTCACTAAATTCACAGCGCATGCATTCAACAGCTGTCAGGTTTACCTTGATCAAAAACAAGAGGAACCCTATAATGTTTTTTTATATATTTACTTGTTCATTTATTTAGTATGTTAAACCAGCTAAACACTGGTTAGACTGATTTAACATAAAAAATGAATGAATGAATGAATGAATGAATGAATAAATAAATCTAATATATAAAGCTGAATGTGTGTATGTGTGTTTGTGTGTGTGTGTATGTGTGTATATCCGGGATTGGCATCTACACCGTCGAAACTACAGCCGCCAAATTTTGCAGAGTCACACGTCTGGACCCCGAGAACGTCATAGGCTATGTTGTGAGGCGAAATTTTAACCCTGCGCGTTCCAGTTCACCAAACAATTTTGCCCCTATCTACATAATGGGGAAAAAGTGAATGGAAAAGTGTTGGAGGAAAATCAACAGCTGTCAGCTATAGCCACAAAATTTTGCACAGTCACACGTCTGGACCCCGGGAGCATCATAGGCTATGTTGTGAGGCGAAATTTTAACCCCGCGCATTCCAATTCACCAAACAATTTTGCCTCTATCTACATAATGGGGAAAAAGTGACAGTTACCAGTTGTGAATGAGAGGGGCTTAATGATAGCGCCAAAGACTAACAGCACATACCAGCATATAGTCACTAAGGTGGGGCCCCAACATGAGATATTCACCACGCACGGGGACATGTATACACACCACACGCACACAAAGAGTAGCAGCAAGTGTACATTCGCTAAGGTGCAGCCCCAACATTGGATACTCACCACACACCCGAACAAACCACACACACCACAAAGAAAGACACACAACACAGAGACACACACACACACCCCCAAGGGGACACACACACCCTAAAGTGACACATGCACTCACCCCACAGGGATGCACACACCACAAAGAGACACACAAAACACAGACACACACCACACAGACCTCCCCACAAGGACACACAAACATAGCCACCCTATAGTGACACATGCACTCACCCCACAGGGACACACACACACACACCACAAAGAGACACACACACACCACACAGACCCCCCCCCCACAGGGACACATACACACCCTATAGGTACACATGCACTCACCGCGCAGGGACACACACACACACCACAAAGAGACACACACAACACAGAAAAAAATAGTTTTTTTTTTATCGGCTTGTGGAGCGCTAAATGAATCACAAGCAGAGCATCAACTAAAATCAGACCTTTATTGGCCCCTTGTGCTGCCACAACATGTTTCAACAGTACCACCTGAGGAAGACAGTAGAGTACTGTTGAAACATGTTGTGGCAGCACAAGGGGCCAATAAAGGTCTGATTTTAGTTGATGCTCTGCTTGTGATTCATTTAGCGCTCCACAAGCCGATAAAAAAAAAACTATATTTTTTTGAGGTCGGGATTCTCAGTTTAAGGCTTTTTGAGCGCTTAGGGGAAGGGTGGCAACTCGGACCTCCTCACTTTCAGAGGTACATCTGAGAGCAGAAAGAGCCAGCGAACCCCAGTCTAAGGGGCAGACTGGCTCCCCTGAATCCTTTTGCCCACCTCACATCCTCTTTACTGATTCCCTCACCATAATTCCACCCATTAAGTGTGACAATTTGTCAATAAAGCCACAAACATGCTTAGGTACCACCTAGTCAATGTCATCCTCACCACCATCCTCATTATCATCATTCTCCACTATGTGTGCTACTCAAATAAAACCTGCTCCTCCACTTGAAATGACAAATATCCATGGCTGTTTTTGTGGCGAGGAAATAATGGTATGACCTCAGTCATCTGCTGGGTTTCCAACTAATCTTGAATCTTGTCAAGTTGATTTCACTTCCTATGTATACCTTTCTACCTTTCAAGAATTTATGTTGTGCCGTCAGACTCACTGAAAGATAACACATTGCCACTATTTCTCACAGAAAGTGATCCCTGCTCTCTTTCGTCATGTAAAGGAAAATGTGGACTGCTTTCTGGAATTGCTTTTGAGCTCCAAACTGCACTGCACCAATGGCCGCATCGCGGCCAATGCTTCGCGCGTATCCACATGACCACGCCGGCTCGCATTGCGAGTCGACTTAGAACTGCTCGCAATGGCCGCTTCGCGGCCAATGCTTCGAGCGTATCCACATGACCACGCCGACTAGCAATGGCCGCTTCGCGGCCAATGCTTCGCGCGTATCCACATGACCACGCCGGGGGGCAAAAAAGCTATTCGCAATTATATAATAGATGGTAGCAATACACCACCATATCTGTGACAGGTTTCAAGTCCTCCACAACTAGGAGCTATATCTGTTTCCTCCGTTAAACAGCAGTTATCTTTATCCTCCTCAGCTCCTCCAGATACTTCTCAACTGACATTGATCTCATTCCCAAGAAGCACAGAGCACATAATTGATTTCACACAGCATGTTACTTGTTTTTATTCATGGAGGTCAAAGTGTTGCCAAGCAGTTTTACAGCTTGAGAGGTAGAATGGAAACATTGCTGCTGTGCATCAAGAGGTAGCTATATGGCATCCTTTAAACTGAAGCTTGGAATTGGTATGAGCGACAATGCTTGGAACATTGTGGCCTCAAAATAACCCATGCTCTATGCGTGACCGATGTCCTGAATTTAATAGTGCAAGGTTTCCTGCATAAATATACATGATTGAGGAAGGGGGTGGCTATGGCAATGAAAGTGTTTGCCCATTTTGATAGGTCATATGTGGCAAAGCCACATACCCTACCGGTTTTTGAACCAACTGGTTTGCAATATTGCAACATACTGGAAATCTATGCTGTATATATCGCTGCGTTTTTTTACAAACAGCGTTAAGTGATAATTGAATACATCACTCAGCACTCAAAATGGAACATTGGTTAATTTGGGATCCAACGTTAGCAGCAAAATCATTCCATTGGCTAAAATTTATATTTGGAAAGGATCTATAAACTGAAACATATTTAAGGAGAAGGCAATATCTTGTTAGTTTACCTGCCAAACAGAGCAAACCGAAAAGAGTTTGTATCAAAGTTTAAGGAAAATTATGGAGATTTGCATAAAGCATAACAAATATTGTTCTAGTTTCCCGAGATCAGGAAACCAGATCAATTTGTATCTCACTATGCACAAATCTCCATAAATTACCATTGCCATCTTATATAAAATTGCATTAGCCAGAGAAAGCTCATATGAACTTACACATATCCATGAGAACTTCTTTATAAAGCTTTGCAGTTTTAACATCACATGATATTAAACCATACATCACAGCCTGTATTAAAGCAGAAGTTGAGAATTCAGCAGCTAAGCAGTGGTAAGTATGGGTAGTGTGTTGTGTACGTGGTGACGTTTGTGCATCGCGTTTACGGTGATGTGTGTGCATCGTGTTTGTGGTGATGTGAGTGCATGGTGTTTGTGGTGATGCACAGCTGACAATACCTTCCTCCCCGACAATGTGCAGTAACCGGGTGTAGCCCTCCAGCTTCATCAGGACCCTGTGCCCAGTGAAGGAGCGTGGACACACGACTCAGGCAGCTGTTAGCGCCAAGTGTGCAAACTTCCCGCCTGGCAGTGTCCTCCATGTCCGTTCTGCTTCTCTGAGCCTGCACAGTGCTCTGATAAAGCCAGGGTGCGGACGCTCTCCCTGCACTGGTAAAGCCGGAGTGCAGACACTTGCCCTGCGCTGATGAAGCTAGGGTGTAGACACTCTGCCTGAAATGGTGAAGCCTGGGTGCAGACACTCGCCCTGCGCTGGTGAATCCGTGGTGCAGACACATGCCCTGCACTGGTGAATCCGGGATGCAGACACTCGCCTTGCGCTGATGAAGCCGGGGATGCAGACACTCGCCCTGCACTGGTGAAGCTAATGTGTAGACGCTTTCCATGCACTGGGGAAGCCGGAGTGAAGAAACTCCCCCTGCACTAATGAAGCCAGGGTGCAGACACTCACCCTGCACTGGTGAAGCTGGGGTGCAGACACTCACCTTGCTGCACTGTTGAAGCTGGGGTACGGATGCTCGCCCTGTGCTGCTGAAGCCAGGGTGCAGACACTCGCCTTGCGCTGATGAAGCCGGGGTGCAGAAACTCGCCCTGTGCTGATGAAGCCGGGGTGCAGACACTCTCCCAGCATTGGTGAAGCCGGGGTGCAGACACTAGCACTGCAATGGTGAAGCCGGGGTGCAGACACTCGCCCTGCGCTGGTGATGCTGGGGTGTAGACGCTTGCCTTGCGCTGGTGAAGCCGGGGTGTAGACGCTCGCCCTGCGCTGGTGAAGCCGGGGGCAGACACTCGCCCTGTGCTGGTGAAGCCAGGGTGCAGATACTCACCCTGCGTTGGTGAAGCCTGGGTGCAGACACTCGCCATGCACTGGTGATGCTGGGGTGTAGATGCTCACCTTGCGCTGGTGAAGCTGGGGTGTAGGTGATTGCCCTGCGCTGGTGAAGCCGGAGTGCAGACACTAGCCCTGCGCTGCTGAAGTTGGGGTGCAGACACTTTGCCCGAAAAGGTGAAGCCTGGGTGCAGACACTCGCCCTGCGCTGGTGAATCTGGGGTGCAGACACTCGCCCTGCACTGGTGAATCCGGGGTGCAGACACTCGCCCTGCGCTGATGAAGCCGGGGTTCAGACACTTGCCCTGTGCTGGTGAAGCAGGAGTGCAGACACTAGCCCTGCGCTGCTGAAGTTGAGGTGCAGACACTTTGCCTGAAAAGGTGAAGCCTGGGTGCAGACACTCGCCCTGCGCTGGTGAATCTGGGGTGCAGACACTCGCTCTGCACTGGTGAATCCGGGGTGCAGACACTCGCCCTGCGCTGATGAAGCCGGGGTGCAGACACTCGCCCTGCGCTGGTGAATCTGGGGTGTAGACGCTCGCCCTGCACTGGTGAAGCTAAGGTGTAGACGCTTGCCCTGCGCTGGTGAAGCCGTAGTGCAGACACTAGCTCTGCGCTGCTCAAGTTGGGGTGCAGACACTCTGCCTGAAAAGGTGAAGCCTGGGTGCAGACACTCGCCCTGCGCTAGTGAATCCGGGGTGTAGACGCTCGCCCTGCACTGGTGAAGCCGGGGGCAGACACTTGCCCTGTGCTGGTGAAGCTGGGGTGCAGACACTCACCCTGTGCTGGTGAAGCTGGGGTGCAGACACTCGCCCTGCGTTGGTGAAGCTGGGGTGCAGACACTCGCCCTGCGTTGGTGAAGCCTGGGTGCAGACACTCGCCATGCACTGGTGATGCTGGGGTGTAGATGCTCGCCTTGCGCTGGTGAAGCTGGGGTGTAGATGCTTGCCCTGCACTGGTGAAGCCGGAGTGCAGACACTAGCTCGGGTGCAGACACTCGCCTTGTGCTGTTGAAGCTGGGGTGTGGACACTCGCCCTGTGCTGCTGAAGCCAGGGTGCAGACACTCGCCCTGCACTGATGAAGCCGGGGTGCAGAAACTCGCCCTGTGCTGATGAAGCCATGGTGCAGGCACATTCCCTGCACTGGTGAAGCCGGGTTGCAGACACTAGCCCTGCGCTGATGAAGCCAGAGTGCAGACACTCGCCCTGCAATGGTGAAGCCGGGGTGCAGACATTCGCCCTGCAATGGTGAAGCCAGGGTGCAGACACTTGCCTTGCGCTGATGAAGCCGGGGTGCAGATACTCGCCCTGCAATGGTGAAGCCGAGGTGCAGACACTCGCCCTGTGCTGATGAAGCCGGGGTGCAGACGCTCGCCCTGCGCTGGTGAAGCCGGGGGCAGACGCTCACCCTGTGCTGATGAAGTGATGCTGGGGTGTAGATGCTTGCCTTGCGCTGGTAAAGCCGGGGTGTAGACGCTCGCCCTGCGCTGGTGAAGCCGGGGGCAGACGCTCGCCCTGTGCTGATGAAGCCAGGGTGCAGACACTCGCCCTGCACTGGTGAAGCTGGGGTGTAGACGCTTGCCCTGCGCTGGTAAAGCCAGAGTGCAGACACTAGCTTGGGTGCAGACACTCGCCTTGTGCTGTTGAAGCTGGGGTGTGGACACTCGCCCTGTGCTGCTGAAGCCAGGGTGCAGACACTCGCCTCGCCCTGCACTGATGAAGCCGGGGTGCAGAAACTCGCCCTGTGCTGATGAAGCCATGGTGCAGGCACATTCCCTGCACTGGTGAAGCCGGGGTGCAGACACTAGCCCTGCGCTGATGAAGCCAGAGTGCAGACACTCGCTCTGCAATGGTGAAGCCGGGGTGCAGACATTCGCCCTGCAATGGTGAAGCCAGGGTGCAGACACTTGCCTTGCAATGGTGAAGCCGGGGTGCAGACATTCGCCCTGCAATGGTGAAGCCAGGGTGCAGACACTTGCCTTGCGGTGATGAAGCCAGGGTGCAGACACTCGCCCTGCGCTGGTGATGCTGGGGTGTAGATGCTTGCCTTGCGCTGGTAAAGCCGGGGTGTAGACGCTCGCCCTGCGCTGGTGAAGCCGGGGGCAGACGCTCGCCCTGTGCTGGTGAAGCCGGGGGGCAGACACTTGCCCTGCACTGGTGAAGACAGGGTGTGGACACTCGCCCTGCACTGGTGAAGC
>JARQOC010000001.1:351627886-351638602 GCA_033576535.1 Allobates femoralis
ACTCGTTTTATAACCGGAAGCCTGTCACTAATTGATTTACATTGGGCTCGGTGCTCTGGCCGAGTACACGGGTATCTTGGATGCTCGGCCAGAGCATCGAGCACTCGAGCATTTTAGTGCTCGCTCATCTCTAACAATTACACATTTGTTTTATTGGTCTTTTATTCACCATGTTAACTATATGGTAAATCTGATGTGTCAGTATGATGCCTTGGGTCGGTATGAGTTTGTAGACACCAAACATGTATACTTTTACTTTTATCTATGTGGTCAAAAAAAATTCTGAAGTTTTTAAAAAAAAGAATTGCGCTTTTGTCGCCATATTTCACTTGTGCATCTTGATGACAGTTAGGCACTGTACATTTTCAGGTGACAGCCACATGATTTCTGCCTGTCTGTTATTTCATCTTTCCTTTCTACTAAATTTCTAAAAGTGAACATGGACAAAACAGAGTGCATCATCTTTCCTCCGCCTCACTCTATCTCTCCACCAGACTTATCCATCAAAGTCAATGACTGCTCACTTGCCCCATGCTTTCAGCCTCAGGGTAATTCTCAATTCTACCCTCCATTTAAGCCATATATCCATATCCAAGCCCTTGCCACCTCCTGCCCATTCCAACTCAAAAATATCTCCTGGATTCATATATTCCTTTGACCAACATACTGCAATAACACTTGTGCATACCCTCATCATCTCCTGCCTTGACTACTGCAACCTTCTGCTCTCTGGCCTCCCCTCTAGCACTCTTGCGCCCCTCCAATGTATCCTTCCCAACTAATCCACCCAGTTCGCTGCTTTTTCCCAACCTCTCATCTCTACTTACCGTATATACTCGCGTATAAGCCGAGTTTTTCAGCCCAAAACTTGGGCTGAAAAGTACCCCCCTCGGCTTATACGCGAGTTAGTGCTGTATATCGATGTATACATCGGTACATACCGATGTATACATCGGTATACAGCAGCCCCCGCATCCCCAGTAATGTAGGGCCCCCCCAGCGTCTCTCCGGTCACCTGTAAAGCAAACTATACTTATCAGTGTCCCGCTCGCACCCGCTCGCAGCTGCAGTACGCGATCCTCCATCTTCATGCGTCTTCTTCCTGTTTCTGTGCTCGTCGCCGGCAATGACGTCATTCCCTGCGACGAGCACAGGAAACAGGAAGAAGTCGCGTGAAGATGGAGGATCGCGATGTCGGCAGCGGCGGGCGCGGACAGCGGGACACTGATAAGTATAGTTTGCTTTACAGGTGACCGGAGAGACGCTGGGGGGGCCCTGCATTACTGGGGCTGCCTGTATACTACCGCTGGGGCTGCTATATACCTCTGGGGCCCTGTATACTAACACTTGGGCTGTATATACTACCACTGGGGCTGTATATACCTCTGGGGCCCTGTATACTACCACTGGGGCTGCTATATACCTCTGGGGCCCTGTATACTACCACTGGGGCTGCTATATACCTCTGGGGCCCTGTATACTACCACTGGGGCTGCTATATACCTCTGGGGCCCTGTATACTAACACTGGGGCTGTATATACTACCACTGGGGCTGTATATACCTCTGGGGCCCTGTATACTACCACTGGGGCTGCTATATACCTCTGGGGCCCTGTATACTAACACTGGGGCTGTATATACTACCACTGGGGCTGTATATACCTCTGGGGCCCTGTATACTACCACTGGGGCTGCTATATACCTCTGGGGCCCTGTATACTAACACTGGGGCTGTATATACTACCACTGGGGCTGTATATACCTCTGGGGCCCTGTATACTACCACTGGGGCTGTATATACTACCACTGGGGCTGTATATACTACCACTGGGGCTGTATATACCTCTGGGGCCCTGTATACTACCACTGGGGCTGCTATATACCTCTGGGGCCCTGTATACTAACACTGGGGCTGTATATACTACCACTGGGGCTGTATATACCTCTGGGGCCCTGTATACTACCACTGGGGCTGTATATACTACCACTGGGGCTGTATATACTACTACTGGGGCTGTATATACCTCTGGGGCCCTGTATACTACCACTGGGGCTGTATATACTACCACTGGGGCTGTATATACTACTAGGGCTGCGTCTATACTACCACTGGGGCTGTATATACCACTGGGGCTGTATATACTACTGGGGCTGCATGTATACTACCACTGGGGCTGCTGTATCTACCTCTGGGACTGGTGTATACCACACTGCTGGGGGCTGTATACTTGTGCTAGGGTCCACCCTCGGCTTATACACGAGTCAATAGATTTTCCCAGGTTTTGGGGGCAAAAGTAGGGGGGTCGGCTTATACACGGGTCGGCTTATACACGAGTATATACGGTAATCCTTCACTGGCTCCCAATTGCACAGAGATTCCTGGTCTCCCAGGAACCTGCAATCCTTTTAAGATCTCCTCTACTGACCTCTTATCTCTTTTTCTCACAACCGCATACAAGACTTATCCCATGCATCCCCCAAACTCTGGAACTCTCTGTCCCAACACATCAGACTCTTGTCTACCATGGAAACATTCAAAAGGAACTTGAAGCCTAAAACCTGCAGTGAGCCTCAGTCCACTAAACTGCCGCACAACCAGCTCTGCCCTCTCCTAGTGTATCCTGATGCATTCCTTGTAGACTGTAAGTGTCCTCTCTCCTCCTGTACCTCTGTGTGCCTTGTATTGCGCATAATTATTGTACTTGTCTATATATGCCCTTTTTCAAAAGTGAAGCACCATAGAATAAATGGTGCTATATTAATAATAATTTAAAATATTTTTTGGTAAACAGCAAAAATGCAAAGAACTAGTGTAACTTTTAAATATTTGGAGTGGATCTAACTGACCTAAATATATACAGTGCCTACAAGTAGTATTCAACCCCCTGCAGATTTAGGTGGTTTGATAAGATGCCAATAAGTTAGAGCCTTCAAACTGCAAACGAGAGTAGGATTTATTAACAGAAGCATAAATCTTACAAACCAAAAAGTTATGTTGCTCAGTTGAATTTTAATAAATTTTAAACATAGAAGTGTGGGTCAATTATTATTCAACCCCTAGGTTTAATATTTTGTGGAATAACCCTTGTTTGCAATTACAGCTAATAATCGTCTTTTATAAGACCTGATCAGGCCGGCACAGGTCTCTGGAGTTATCTTGGCCCACTCCTCCATGCAGATCTTCTCCAAGTTATCTAGGTTCTTTGGGTGTCTCATGTGGACTTTAATCTTGAGCTCCTTCCACAAGTTTTCAATTGGGTTAAGGTCAGGAGACTGACTAGGCCACTCCATCACCTTGATTTTTTCCCTCTTGAACCAGGCCTTGGTTTTCTTGGCTGTGTGCATTGGGTCGTTGTCTTGTTGGAAGATGAAATTACGACCCACCTTAAGATCCTTGATGGAGGAGCCGAGGTTCTTGGCCAAAATCTCCAGGTAGGCCGTGCTATCCATCTTCCCATGGATGCGGACCAGATGGCCAGGCCCTTGGCTGAGAAACAGCCCCACAGCATGATGCTGCCACCACCATGGTTGACTGTAGGGATGGTATTCTTGGGGTCGTATGCAGTGCCATCCAGTCTCCAAACGTCACGTGTGTGGTTGGCACCAAAGATCTCAATCTTGGGCTCATCAGACAATAGAACCTTGAACCAGTCTGTCTCAGAGTCCTCCAAGTGATCATGAGCAAACTGTAGACGAGCCTTGACATGACGCTTTGAAAGTAAAGGTACCTTACGGGCTCGTCTGGAACGGAGACCATTGCGGTGGAGTACGTTATTTATGGTATTGACTGAAACCAATGTCCCCACTGCCATGAGATCTTCCCGGAGCTCCTTCCTTGTTGTCCTTGGGTTAGCCTTGACTCTTCGGACAAGCCTGGCCTCGGCACGGGAGGAAACTTTCAAAGGCTGTCCAGGCCGTGGAAGGCTAACAGTAGTTCTATAAGCCTTCCACTTCCGGATGATGCTCCCAACAGTGGAGACAGGTAGGCCCAACTCCTTGGAAAGGGATTTGTACCCCTTGCCAGCCTTGTGACCTTCCACGATCTTGTCTGTGATGGCTTTGGAATGCTCCTTTGTCTTTCCCATGTTGACCATGTATGAGTGCTGTTCACAAGTTTGGGGAGGGTCTTAAATAGTCAGAAAAGGCTGGCAAAAGAGATAATTAATCCACACATGTGAAGCTCATTGTTATTTGTGCCTGAACTACTTCTTAATACTTTAGGGGGACCAAACAGAATGCTGGTGGTTTGAGGGGTTGAATAATAATTGACCCACACTTTTATGTTTAAAATTTATTAAAATTCAACTGAGCAACATAACTTTTTGGTTTGTAAGATTTATGCTTCTGTTAATAAATCCTACTTTCGTTTGCAGTTTGAAGGCTCTAACTTATTTGCATCTTATTAAACCACCTAAATCTGCAGGGGGTTGAATACTACTTGTAGGCACTGTATATTTCTGCACTGTCCAGAAAAGCACAGAGTTGGGAACAACTAAGAACCTGCTCAGAACCTTCAACCTCCCAGGCCTCTGATTCTCTAACAGAGGCCTAGGAGGTTGAGGGTTCTGAGCAGGATCTTAGTTGTTCCCAGCTCTGCGCTTTTCTGGACAGAGAGTTCAGATGTTGCTCCTGGGATCTGTTGTAGCTATTTTTCCATCTTAGGAGTCACTGTTCCAAGTGCTCCTATCACGCCTGGAATCACTGTTGCCTTCACTTTCAACATTTTCTCCACTTGTTTTTTGAGGCCGTGGTATTTCTCCAGCTTCTCATATTCCTTCTTTCTAATGTTGCTGTCATTTGGCACTGCCACATATAATATCATGGCTTTCTTCTGCTCCTTTTCTACTATCACGATATTTGGTTGGCTAGCCTGCTTATTAGAGATGAGCGATGTTTGCCAATTCCAAATTCGACCAGTTTTCGGCTATTACAATTGATTGGACGAATGCAAACGATTTGCTAAAAATTCAGTAATTCGAGGTTAAGTTCAATAACTGTTGACCAAAAGCGTTAATGACTTTTCACAATAATGCTTTTGTTCAACATTATTATGAGTCTCAGTGTCTAGAAATATAGGGTGGGATGGGGGGAGCGCTGGGTAGAGGTCTTTGGTCAAAAAAGTGCAGATCTCAATTTTTTTTTCTTTCCCGCACTTAGTGTAAGTGGCCCGATCTGTCAGCCAATCAGCACACATAGAGAAAGGTGCACTTTTTTCACACAAGGGCATGTGTCATTGGCTGGGTATGTCACATGTCCTTGCCATATATGAACCAGACATTTCCCCTCCTTGCCATTTACTCAGTGCTGGAGCTTAGTATCAGATGCCACCGCTGCTGCTGTGTGTGCAACAAAGATAGTTAAATAGCGGTTCCATTCCAAGTTACATAGAGAGATAGTAGGTTTAGGGAAAAAAATAGCCCTTTTAGGGCTTAAAAGCAGTGTTTACCAGGCAGGTGAGTTCCAGTGCTGTTATTGAAATCTACATAGATCCTGTGCTTTGCAAGAGTTTTTTCCAGCATCTGGCAAAATCTAGCCAATCAAATCCTTTTTGGCTAGTAGCACTGCTTGCCAGGAAGTGTGTACCACTGCTGTGTGGAAAGCTACACCTCCTGTGTGTGCAAGCCTTTTTTTTACTGCATGTGGCCAAATATAGCCAAGAAATCCTTTTGGCTAGTAGCACTGTTTGGATAAGAAGCTGGGGTCTAGTGTTCTGTTGAAATCTACCGCCATACAGTCCAGAAAACCCTTTTGAATTGCATCTGCCCAAACCTAGTTACCAAAATCTATTTAGAATAGTACCAGTGTTTGCCTACTCTGCTCTGCTGGTTTTACATACACAGTTTTTTGTGCCTACAACAACTGAGTTGCTGATCAGTTACCCTCAAATATGAGTGGTAAAAGGTATGCTGATGGTAGAAAGGTGTATAGATATGTTGAAAAGGGTGAAAATCTTTGTGACTGTGCAGTAGGTGCTAAAGTAACAGAAGGATCTGCTGAACAAATACCGTCTTTAAGCCAAAGAAAAATGTCTACTTCTTTTCGTGGATGATCTGCTATCATCCATTTCTTGCGCTGCAGAACATCGCTACAACTTGTGAATGAGGCTCAAAAAGAGCAGGTGCTGCAATGGATATCAAGCACTCCATCAAGTGGCCATTCCTCCACCTCAACTTCAACATCACAAACACTCCAGTCCTCAGAGGTGTCACCCCAATCACACTTGCTTCCTCATAGCTCACAAGTCTCGAATCACCCTACTGACTATGGCTTAACACAGATGGGTGCGTCTGCAGAGCTGTTCACTCATACTATAGCCTGGGAATCAGAGGTCTGCTGAAAAGCTTCAGTGAGTCAAGAAGAGGAAATGATCTGCACCGATGCCCAAAATCTTTGTGAATCGGATGCAGGCCAAGATGAAGAAGGGTCTGAGCATAATGTAAACCCTCATTCCCAAACTGTAATCCCTGTTGTTGGAGATAATGAGGCAGAAGATGATGAGAAGATGATGAGACTCAGGTACCTGATTGGAACAACAATTTGACTTTGCATTCAGGGCGGGAAGAGGTTGGCTCTGAGGACGAGGAGTGTGAGAATACACAGTGTGATGATGAGGTTGGAGACCCCACTTACTGTCAACCCACAGGCAGGCAGTTGATGAGTTCAGCAGAGGAGGTGGAGGAGGATGCTAGTGACGAGGTTAGGTTGCTGCTTCCTGAACAGAGATTGAGTCCTGGAAGCACATCAACAACTGCATCCTCAGCCACAACTCTGCCTCTATGCCGAAGCCGTGGTGGCTCTGCAGGCCACATGGGCACTAAACCTTGCCTAGCCTGGGTCATTTTTCAGATTGCAAAGGATGACCCAACTCATATTATCTGCATAATTTGTAAACAATAATAATTTGGACATGAAGCATAAGTTACAGTAGGAAGCTACAATGCGGCCTGGCGGGCCTGGCCAACCACCATTTGCCCCATCAAGTGCATCTGCTGCTTCTTCATCCTCTGTGACTGTGGGGACAGCTTTCACACAGGCTTTCGGTCACAGACCTTCCACCTCTTTACCCGCAAAAGCCAGTGTGATTGACAGGTCGTCAGCTGTTTTGGAAGTGGAAACGCCTACTGGTGTTGAGCGCTGTCAGACATCGAGAGCACCACCTTTTTATGAAGGTGACTTATGTCCACCTGCATCTCCCTCACAGTCCAGCAGGGATTGGAATAACCTACTCAACCCTGTCTCAGCACAGCAGCCAGCCCTCGGTCCTGCATATGCGGAAAGTAAAAGACCATTTCCTCCTACCCATGCCAAAGCTAATGGCTATGGAAATGCTGCCTTTCCGGCTGATGGATACAGAGAATTTTCGAGACCTTTTGGCCATCGCAGTCCTCCAGTACCAGATGCCCAGTGCCCAGTACTTCTCAAAAAAAGCTGTGCCTGCGCTACACCAGCATGTCGCACACAACATCACTGCTTCCTTGAGAAACTCTGTGTGTGACAGGGTGTATTGCACCACAAACACCTGGACGAGTAAGCATTGACAGGTGCATTACATGTTGCTGACTGGGCACTGGGTGACTATGGTGGCAGCAGGAGAAGTGTTGCTATACAAGTCTTGCATCCCCATGGCTTGTGCGTCAAACCTCTGTGTGTAGACGTTCGCCCACTGCTTCTGCCTAGGGATGGGCGAATCTACTCGCTAGGACTCGTTACTCGGCGAGTAGTAAGGGACTCGCAGGACTCGGTACTCGGCGAGTTTCCCAGTGATGACTCGCACGAGTCCAATGCAAATCAATATCAATCCTAGTTTTGTCAGAAACGCTGACAAAACTAGGATTGCCATTGTTTGCATTAGACTCGTGCGAGTCATCACTGGCTACTGTGCCAGTGATAGCAGGGAGACTCGCAAAGTAACTGCTGTTTCTTTGCGAGCCGAGTCCAGCTGTCTTCTCTGTGCAGCTCCAGGGTCCTAGAGCCCGCCTGCTCACAGAGATGTAGCAGTGCTGAGATTATTCTCAGTCTGCTCATTCCCTGTGCATGTAGCAGAGAGGACATCGCGTTTTGGACTACGTCGGACGGAAGAGGATTTTTTTAATTAAAGATGGAGTCCCTAATGGCTTTTTTTTTTATTTCAAATAAAAAATTTTCTCTGTGTTTTTTTAACCCTTTATTGGAGATTCTTAGTGGCTGGGTCAAACGTGGCCTGACATTAAGAATCTCGGGCTTAATACCAGCTTGTATAACAAAGCTGGTATTAACCCCTTTATTACCCAGCGTGCTACCGCCACCAGGGCCGCTGGAAGAGCGGGGTTCAGCGCCAGAGGATGGCGCTTCAATGAACGCGCCATCTTCTGGGGCGGCTGCGGGCTGCAATTTGCAGCGGGGGGTGCCCAGAAAGCTTGGGCATCCCTGCGCTGCGGATTCCAGCCCTCAGCTGCTTAGCTGTACCTGGCTAGACATAGAAATTGCGCGGAGCCCCACGCATTTTTTAAAAATTATTTAATGAATTTCAGAGTCAGAGTCTCAGAGTCAGAGTCTCGGAGTCAGAGTCAGAATCTCAGAATTTCATGAAATAATTTAAAAAAAATGCGTGGGGCTCCGCGCAATTTCTATGTCTAGCCAGGTACAGCTAAGCAGCTGGGGGCTGGAATCCGCAGCGCAGGGATGCCCAAGCTTTCTGGGCACCCCCCGCTGCAAATTGCAGCCCGCAGCCGCCCCAGAAGATGGCGCGTTCATTGAAGCGCCATCCTCTGGCGCTGAACCCCGCTCTTCCAGCGGCCCTGGTGGCGGTAGCACGCTGAGTAATAAAGGGGTTAATACCAGCTTTGAATTATCAGCTGGCCCTAAGCCCGAAATTTATGGTGGTCACGCCAATATTAGACATGACCGCCATGAATTTCTATTAAATTGTTTTAAAAAAAACACAACACAAAGAAAATTTTTTATTAGAAATAAAAAAAAAAGCCATTAGGGACTCCATCTTTAATTAAAAAAATCCTCTTCCGTCCGACGCAGTCCAAAACGCGATGTCCTCTCTGCTACATCCCCTGTGTATAGATATAGATCTCTATGCACAGGGAATGAGCAGACTGAGAACAATCTCAGCTCTGCTACATCATCTCTGTGCACAGACATTCATGTCTGTACACAGGGAATGAGCAGACTGAGAACAATCTCAGCACTGCTACATCAGGCAGCAGGCGGGCTCTAGGACCCTGGAGCTGGCAGCCAGCACAGAGGAGACAGGACTCTTATCTGTGCGAGTCAGCGATTACTTACAAAGTAAACGAGCAATGCAAATAAATGACAAAACTAGGATTGCTTCAGGCTGAAGCTTCCGAGACACATCTGCGAGTTGTAAATCTCACACTACTCGCTATTACTCGCTTCCCCATTCATTAACATTGGACTCGCTAGACTCGCAACGAGTAGCGAGTCCTGGGCTCGGACTCGCTAGAGTCAAGCGATTCCGAGTAATTTAGGATTCGCCCATCACTACTTCTGCCTCCTCCACCTCCTCTATGTCCTCCACCTTCGCCCAAAACCTGTCTAGTAATGTGACATGCATTCAAAATGTGCAGAAGGAATCCAGCCCACCTTCTTACTATGCTGGCAAGCGGGCTCAACGCCATCAGGTGGTGTATATATTAAAATGTCTGGGAAATGGGAGTCACACAGCTGAGGAGCTGTGGTCAACTATAGAGATCGAATTTAATCAATGGTTGTCTCCACTGAACCTGCAGCCAGGTTAGGCAACAATGCTGCAAACGTGGGTGTGGCCCTTCGCCGGGGCAGGGTGACATATATGCCTTGCATGGCTTACTTTTTGAACCTGGTCATCTAGCAATTTCTACACCACTATCCCAGCCTGGATGCGCTGATGCAGAGGGCACGGTCGCTCTGTGCTCAATTCCGTCATTTGCATCCCGCAGCTCAACAACTTGCATTGCTACAGAAGTCTTTGGGACTGGCGGTTCACCGTTTGAAATGCAATGTGCAAACATGATGAAATTCCACTTTGCACATGTTGCAGTAACTGTGACAGCAGTGACAAGCCCTGGTGGAGTATGTTATGACATATAGCCTGGCCAACGTGATCCAGAGGTGGGGCAAATCACGTTGCTGGAGTGGTCTCAGATCAAGGACCTCTGCACCTTTTTGCAGAGTTTTGAAACGGCTACTAAGATGTTTAGCGCTGACTACGGTATGTCATTATCAGCATGACTATTCCGGTCATCCACATGCTGGAGCACACTTTAACCAGTATTCGGAGTCAGGTGGTGGTCTAAGAGGAAGGGGATAAAGTAGAGGAGGCATATGCAGAAGGAATAACACGATCTGAAAGGTACAGATGGTCAGCAGTATCAAGGTGGCTGGCATGGGAGGGTGGGGGAGGGGGAACAACGAAGGTGCATGGTAGCAGCCAAACTGTTGATGAAGGTGCAGGAGCTGAGGAAGAAATGGAGGACGAACATGCAATGGGCATGGAAGACTCAGCAAATAAGGGAGATCTTGATCACATTTCTGTTGTGCAAGGTTCGGGGGAGTGGGCAGAGGAAGCACGCGTGAATGTTACTCTGCCGCCACCAACACAACAAGGACTTGGGTCTCCTGGATGCGCAAGACACATTAGTGCCTTTTTGTTGCACTAACTGCAACATGATCCTCAGATTGTTAGAATTTGAAGTTATGTCAACTACTGGGTTGCCACACTGTTA